>VZSG01000094.1:1230734-1244385 GCA_013398315.1 Nothoprocta pentlandii | reverse complement strand
GACATGGCCGCGGCTGCCCGCGCGCCGAGATGGCGTCAGGGGGCGGGCGGCAAGGAGGCGGGCAAGGAGGAGGGAAGGAGGAGGGCGCCGGGGCGGCCGCAGCCCCCGGCGCTGTCAGCGGCTTCCTCTCGGTGTTGTTAAGGGCCGAGTGCCCTTGCAATAACATGGCAGGTGCCCTGCGGCGCGGGTAACTGTAAAGCAGTGCAAGTGGGGAAATGCAGTCCCAACTGTGCATAAAATAGAGGGTTCTGACTGTACCTCCGCCCAGGAATGAGATCTTGGGCTTATAGAGACCTTATTATATATCTCGGGCTCTTTCATCCCCACAAATCTGTCAACTCTGCAAGGATCCAGAAACAGGGGAAAATGAGGAAAGGGAAAGAGATGAAAATAAAGAATATTGGGCTGATGGAAGATGCTCAGAGTTACATGGTATGGCGGCTGGTTGGAGGGAGAGCCGTTTCTCCACCAGGTGATGGGCAAGTAATGCCCTCCTCTGTGCCGGCCTTGTCTGCTGCCTGCCCTCGGCACCGTGGCCGTGGTGACCTGTGGCCATGGTGGCCCTTTCACTGCATGGTGGTCCCCCGTGCAGTGTTTGCTGCAAATGATGGTGCTCTGAGCATAGTGGCTCCCAGCACAGTGGCAGGGTGGCCCTCAGAGCACGCTGGCTCTGGGGATGGTGGCCCAGTGAGCACGTTGACCCCATGGTGATGCTTGGTGTCTCTGAGACACCATATCTCCTTGGGGAACAGGGTCCCGTGGGGCTCCCAAGCCCTCCTGCTCAGTGCCCGGGGACAGAGGTCCCTGCGCGGGGACAGTGCCCTGGACCGGCTGTCATGGAGCCTGTCCCGCTGTGATCCTCCTTAAAGCCCTCCCCTGGGAGCGTCCCATCCCGTCCTGTCCTGTCCCGCCTGTCTGTGCCTCCCCACACTCCGGACAGGACTCCGGTGCTGCGGCCGCCGCTAACATGTACGCCCGGAGGAAGAGAAAGAAGCCGATGCCCAAGAGGTGGGCGCGAGGGGGACACGTGTCTGGGGACCCCTGCCCTGTCCCCGTGGGCGCTTTGGGGTGGGCAGGTCCCGGGGGCCGGTGTCTCGTGCCCTCTGCAACCCCGAGGCTTCACTCATTTCCAGCCTTGAGGAACGGGAGTATCCAGCCTCAGCGGCAGCCTTGCTTAGAGGGCAGTGCTGGGGGCACTTGTGTAAACGGAGAGTATCGCCGTCATTGCTTAATTAAAGAACGCTAATGAGCAGGAACTAATAAATATGTTGCTCAATAGCTAGTGTGTATTGACTGCCACGATGCCCGGCTGTAGTTCGTGGCTTTTGGACCCCGGATCTCCCCTTCACATTCCCCCCTCTCAAACTGCTCCAAAGTCCTATCAGTGTCATGGCTTGGGGTGCTAGGAATGTAGTAGACACAGGTATATATTTGTGGGAGCTGGGGGGAGAGGGAAGTGCTGGGACAGAAGGAGGGAGTGTCACACCGCCTACGTGCATGGCAAGAACGTGAGTCACAGCCTTTTTTATGCAATTACCGGGGACTTTTGAAGAAGCGAAAAAATGCCAGGGGTTGCTCTTTCTCCAAGCTTGCTCCTGCACGCCTGTCCTGTAACAGGACTGGTGTGGTAAGGTGGGCTAAGTGAGATGCCTGGTCCCTTGGTAGTTTGCTCGATGCTTCTATCTTAAATTGTGGGGAAAGACAATGTGTCAGCATTTGGCACCAGCAACCCTCAAATTGCCATTTTTTAAGTTATTATCACGTTAGGTTATATCACGTTGGCCAAAGCGGTACATTTGCTGCTGGGCTGCCCGTCCAAAGTGCAGCTGGTGAAAAACAACCTGTCCACGAGTATCACAGCCTTTGCCTCTGGAGCAAAGCTTCCCTTGCGGCTCTGTGAATCAGGCAGATTTACATAGGGACCTTGGCCCTCTCCCAAGAGCTTAACCATGAGCTCAGCAGCTTGGTCATGCTGCGTTTTGGCCATGCCTATGGAATAACGCTCCTGCAGATGGGACAGTTGTTGTGGTGTGCTTGAAACACAGCACGTGCCTGTCTTGCATAGGGAGAAGAACCTGGTGGTCTTGGCAGCCACCTCTAGTCAACGAATAAAGCACAGGCCACCACGCTGGGCTGCTCAGATGCCTTGTCCGTAGGCAAAAGAGCAATTTGCACCTTCACCATAAAGGGCAGTGCTTCTTGCCCATGTCTGGTTTCCTTTTCTTCACTTTTCCAAGTGTTTGTGGATGTATTTGGATAGTGCTTGTGCAGAGGATTCTTCTTGAAAGGCCATCTGAGAAGGCAATTTTTTTTTCTCTTTTTTTTCCTTTCCCTCATCTCATCTCTGTTTCTGATGGCAAGGCTCCATACTATTTCTTTTCTTTTCTTTATTTTTTTTACCTTCCTGATAAGTGTGATTTGAAAACTGTTTGCTATCTGCTGAGTAATGGAGCATATAAGGACACTGATGCCAATATGTTTTGCCTGACATGTCCAGACATGTCCAGCCATGAGTTGCACCTAGCCCCTCTGAGAAGCAGTATATGTCTCTCCCTGCAGTCCTGCAAAGCAGCACGAGAGACCTGAAATGCTGCAATCATCCATCCCTGATTAGAAGTCCCCTTGGTACAAATCTGCAGTGAAAATTCAATGGACACCTCATTGTATTTCATTTAATATTCATTTCTTCTCTTGCCACTCATGAAAGCAGGCCTGCCAGATGAGATTTGAGAGTAGTTTTGGAGGAGAGAGCTTAAATTGTTTCTAAGACTGGCAGATCCTGTTATCTGAAGCTGCTTTAGGAAGCAGGGATGCCTGCAGAGAGAGAATTTATGGTTAGACAAATTATATCAAAACAGTACGGGTTGCATGTTATTGAGCACAATTGAACCAAATACACAGGGGGGTCTCCCAAGACATCTAAAATGTTTCTTTTCAAGCAAGGAAATTCAAGTCAGCATAAAAAAAAAAAAAAAAGACAAAGTGAAATCCCAGATTTGTGAAAGTCATTAACTAACCTCTTACAACTGGCTTTGTTATGACTGGGACCTTAGTCCTATGGTGTGAAACAACAGCAGCTGAAGGACACAAATCTCCATCTCCGCTTAAAATAGGAAAGAACTGCTCTTATGAACTATTTTTGCAGATTGAGGCTTGATCCCAGGGCCCAAGTTTGGCATCAGATGTTGTTTTAGATTGGAAACATCCATCTGAAGGAGTCAGAAATCAGAAAAAAAAAAAACACCTCTACATTAGAAATGAGGTTGTTTATTAAGTGCTGTGTGTATAGTATCTCTTTTCTGTTGGCTTTGTGCTGCAATTGACTTCCACATTCTTTGTAACATTAGTTAATGAATAAAGAGATAAAATCAGGCTCTGAGCAGTCAGATACTCTCTGATTTCTGGGTGAAGAAACAAGGCCTTGTAGGTCTTTGACCTCCATGTCCCTCTCCTGGCCAAGGCTCAGCAGTGGGCACACAGATGGGGTGGATCCAGGCTGTCGTGTCCAGCTGAGCTGTTTCAGCCAGGCTGCACATTGTCTGTCTGAGGGCCACCCCTTGCTCCAGCTGGAGAACGCTGTGCCTAAGGTGGCTCTTTGGGGTGGCTGCATCTCCCCGAGCCGGTCTGTAGACTTGCTGGTGCTGGTCCTTGCTGCCATATGGTGTTACCTTGGCCACTGATGTCCTACAGTCATCGCTACTTCAGTAAGGTCCGTGCTGGGTTTGGAAATGGCCCATTGGACAGGCCAATTGATCACATTCTCCTTGGCTTTCTGCAGCCCCAAAACACCACCCTTTGAAGGTGTGAAGTCCAGTCCCTCCAAACGGCATCGAGACCGGTTCAACCTGGAGCTGAACAAACTGACCAGCCTGTTGCCCTTCCCCGAAGAGGTGCACACCAGGCTCGATAAGCTCTCCATCCTTCGACTGGCCGTGGGATACCTGAAGCTGAAGAGCTACTTCATGGGTGAGTGTCAGGGCTGGCATTGCAAGGGTTGGCTCTGCGGAGATGGGGAGATGTTGCCTCTCCACAGTGCTTGGAAAAGCTCTTGAGCTCTTGAGTCTCAATCCTGCTGAGCAATGTGTGCCATAGGTGGAGGGTTGTGTTCTCTGAGGATAAAATGATGAGTTTAAATGATGCCAGAGCCTCGTGTGTTAATGCAGCAGGGTTGCATCTTTAAACCTGAAATGTATTTTAGCTGAAGTAGTGACCTGAAAGCATTTTAGGGCACTGGGAAGGAAAATGAGTCAGCCCAAGGAGCCACAAAGCTGTGGGTCCTGGTAGCTAGAGGTAGCCTAGAGGTGGCCCCTTTGTGTTTCTGCCCCAGATGCTGGCAGAACAAAGCCTTCCCACAAAGCAGACCGAGCAGGGGAGCTGATATCTTACAGGCAATGCTGGTCAAGAGCGGGTGGCTTTATAGAGAACTTTCTTGCAGTGGGTCTCTGTTCCAGCTCCCCCACATTTCATGTTCTCCCTGAGCCAGGTGCTTATGCACTGCGAAGCACAGTGCAGCCATCCAGGAGTAACGCTGAAGGGAGGAGAAGGGAGAGCTTTGGGGTTGGCCATTTCCACACTGATTTCTTGCCCTCTTGCTCACAGCTCCTGGGACGGATGTTGGCATCCAGGGGCTGGATCAGCCCAAGGCAGCAGGAGAGAATGGATGGACACGTCTGCAAGCCAACAGGGCGTCCTTTCCTGAAGGGGACCTGCTGCTCCAGGTAGCGGGCCACAGCTCAAGTGTCTGAGGTTCTTCTCTGCACAGCCCTGCAGCCTCTCTAGGTCTCTCTGAATGGCAGCACAGCCCTCTGGTGCATCAGCCACTCTTCCTCCTCCTCTAAAATGAGCAAAAACCCCTGCTGAGGGTACACTGTCCCTTCATCCAGGTCACTGAGGAGTAAGCTGAGCAGGACTGGACCTGGTAGTGACTCTTGAGGGACACCACTAGCTACAAGCCCCCAACTAGACTCAGCACTGCTGATCACAATGCCCTGAACTCTGCCATTCTGCCAGCTTTCAACCCAAAGATTTATGACCCCTTTTTTTTTCTTTTTTGTTACCTCAGGCAAGTCACTGCTGTTGCTTTCAGTAAATGTCCCAAAAGATTAAAGCAATTCTGAGTGAAATGTTGTTTCTATTAAAAGAACCACGTCGAGCAGCTTTAAATGGTCTGTACCCTTTGACATTAATACTCTTCTGCTATGCATCATCCAAAACAATTCATTAGACAGCTGGTTATGCCAAAGGACCAAAGAGAGCTACTGAGTCTAAGTACAGAGCTGAGCCCAAGCACTCTCTGGGGCTTTGAATAAGGCCATATGATGTCAATGTGTTTAGCCACCAGAGAGCATCAGCAGCCTCAGGTGATTGAAGGCATCTGGAAAATGGGTGCAGTGCTAATGGGACAGAAGTCCTGGCGCTCAGCTGCCCATTTTGCCCTAGAGAGCATTTTAATGGGGCACTATGATTTGCACAAAACTAACGTGGTGCCCCTTGAGGGGCTGCAGAGCACAAGGGAAGAGACTCCTGTGGTTCCTCTATGGATCCAGACTGTGCGCTGGATCTGTACAGAGCCAATCCATATGTTCAAATGAGCAATCTTTCAAATATTCCAAGATACTAAGAAAAGAAAAAAAAAAAAAAAGAAAAGAAAAAAAGGAGCCTGTAAGGAGCCTGTTAGCATCACAAGGCTTGCTCTCGAGGATGTTAGGATTGAAATGGCTGGGAAAAATTCCTAGCGAGCCTTACATTTTCCACAGTCTTTCCCATTTGTTTCCCACTAATGAAAAATATCCTTTCCTGTTCCTTGGACTCTCTAGAAAAGATCTTTTTTTTTTTTTTTTCCTGCAGCTGGATTAAAGCTAGAAAGAGTAACTCTGGGCTGAATTTACCTTTTCAGGCTCTCAATGGATTTGTCCTCACTGTGACCGGAGATGGCAACATCTTCTATGTCTCCCCTACAGTTCAGGACTTCCTGGGGTTTCATCAGGTGGGTACCACTTTTTATGGGTGTAAATAAACAGTGGCAATGGAGGCAAGGGCAGCAGGTGCTGATAACCCACATCAGTGCTCTTCCCTTCCCCCCGGCTCCCTTTGGTCATTTTTGATGTACGTTGGCAAAGGAGTTGTATTCATTGGGGGTGATTAAATCCAACAAACATGCTCATGATTTTAGTAGTGACAGCAAATGCAAACTGAGCAATGGCAGGCTCTGCATCCTCTTGGTTTTGTGTGTGAGGTTTTTGTCATATGGTTTAAATATGACAAAATGTGATTTAAATATAAAGAGAGGTGGGGAAGGAAAGGTACTCACTAGTGAGCCATGTCTGTGCCCTGGAGATTACTGGACCTCAGGGCACATGTCCAGTGCCCTGGAGCACTGCAGATTACATGGGATGCCAGGGAGAAGTGGGGCTCTCCCCACTGCCCCGTCAGTGACTGCATTGGTCCCAATAGAGAATCTTCCATTTCCTAAATTTCTTCTGACTTTCTTGTGGCCCCTGCCATTCTCCAGCTGCTGATCTAAACTCTTCTCCCCTGGTTTTTCATTCCAGTCAGACCTCATCAACCAGAGTGTTTATGAGCTGATCCACATAGATGACAGAGCCACCTTCCACTGCCAGCTCCACTGGGCCTTGAACCCCACCACACCCCGCAGGGCCAAGTGCTCTGCCGATGGTGAGTGCAGGGGCCGGGAGGCACATCCAAGCTCGTGGCCTTCAGAACCATGAACCTTTGACCTTTAGGTTCAACGTCCCACTTTGTGGACAGGCCGTGAGACAGAAGTCTGAAAGCCACATCAGTGTTTGCAACCTGTCTGTGGGAGCCCCTGCCTTGGGAATGCTTGTGGGCTGGTGACTAAAAGGATGGTGGTTTCCTGCTCTGCAGAACCCTGTGGCTCTCCTGTGCTACCTGCATAACCATGGTAGCCAAGCACAGGATAGCCCTGAATGTTGCCACGGTTGGCACATCCCTTTCATTACCAAATGCAGCAAAGAGCAGTGATGGTTTCTTTCACTGTGCTGGGTGAACAGGGACAGCAGACAAAAGTTTTCTGCTTTCAAGCATTTGAAATTCTCATCTTGGGGTGAGAAGAAGAGGCCACATATTTTCCTTAGCTGGAAACCATTATCATGGTTTCTCATGATTATGGTCCCCACTTTGTGTGGAGCAACAGCACCAGAGAGCTGGACAGTACAGGATGGAAAAGCAGTGGAAAGGGTGGAAAGCAGTGTCTGTGGTGGAGCTGAAAGTGCTCTCTCTCACTCTTAACTCTCACCTCTCTCTGGTTGCACAGTCCTGCCTATTGACCAGAGTTTGCCAGCTGAACCCGATGCCGCGTACAGCCCCCAGCACCTCCCCCTTGAGGACATCTGCCACACGGAGAGGAGGTTCATCTGCCATTTCCGCTGCTTGCTGGATAACTCCTCGGGATTTCTGGTAACTCGGTCCTTTGCCAGCAGAAGAGGTAGCTCTTCCTCCAGTGCCAAGCCCAGGGAATGCAGCTCGGAGCCAGGATTCCCTGGGAGGGATGGGATCTTGCTTGACAATGCAAGTGCACCGAGCAGCCCTCCAGGCCTGGCTCTTTCAAAGCCCCAGTGTCACTTCCCATAGGTTTTATAGTCAGTACCACAGGCTACGTGCACACATCGTTGTGCACGAAACCGGGTCAGGCTTTCAGGTAAGGTCCCTGCAGGATTTAGGCACCTCCAACTGGGTGGCCACTGAATTGGGAAGCTGCCATGTGGGTGAAAAACTGCAATTGGGGCCAGAATCTCCAAGGGCCGATGATGACCCTATAGACTCAAACTGACAACCCTGACAGAGTCAGCTGTTTCTGAGCTGTCCAGCCCAGTACGTTCATTAGAGGCCACTCATGTCCCATGGTGGTGTGAGTCTAGCAGCCTAATTCCCATTTCCTCATGCTCTTTGCCTCATACTCTTGTTTTCTAACCTAAGGCCTTAAATTTCTACGGACGGTTGAAATTGCTTCACGGGCTGCAGAAGAGGGCATCCAGGAGGTCCCCGGTGCCTCCCCAGATGGCTCTCTTTGCCATTGCAACTCCTCTCCAGTCACTCTCGATCCTGCAGCTTCACACCAAAATGTTCATCTTCGAGACAAAGCACAAGCTGGACTTTACTACAACTGCCTGTGATTCCAGGTACAGTGTCTCCCTCCTTCACAGGTGCAGAATCCACAGAAGCTGAACAGAAAACCTTTAGGAGCTGGGCACTTCTGACCAAACTCCCACAGCAAACCCAGCAGGTGTCTGACTCCTTTGGAAATCTGCCTCATCCACTGCTGAGCACTTCTACAGCCCAGTTTTTTTGGCTCCTCAGTAACACAGAAAACAAATTAACTGGGTCCCAGGGCTTCCTAGCTTCTGTGTTTTAGCACAGCAGACCCAGCTTGGGTTTCCTGTAAAATGGGATGCAGTCTAGCCCAGGCTGGAGCCTCCCTGCCACCCAAACTTAGAGCTTCTGACAGGTGCCCACTCTCCGACATTGGGAAGAGGATGCACTTTGTGCTCTGTTTTCAGGGGGCAGATGGTGCTGGGCTATACAGAGACAGAGCTGTGTATCTGGGGATCCGGTTACCAGCTTGTGCATGTGGCTGACGTGATGTACTGCGCCGAGAAGCACATGAGAAGTGAGTGTGGAGGGAAGCGGGGGGACCCCTGACCGGCCTGGGGGCATCACGGCTGCATGATGAGGGCAGGTCATGGGGGACTTGGCACCATCACAGCCTCCCAGTAGCAGTGCAGCTCTAGCTCTGCTGTTACCTTTGCTTCTGGCATGGGCAATCTTGTCCAGGATCAGAAGTGACCGTGTGGAAGGATTTTGTGTTCTGGATGCTACTACTGCGAAGTGTCTTTGTGTGCAGAGAGAGGAGCGTGGCCATGAAACACAGCATCACATGCTATGGCTGTGAGGAGAGCTTCCAGCTCGGGAGCTCTTGCACATGTTGTCCACCCTCACAGAGTTACAGACTAATCGAGTCCGTGCCAACTGTGTTTCCTCTCTGCTCCAGTAATGAAGACGGGGGAGAGCGGCCTGACAGTTTTCAGGCTGCTGACCAAGAAGGGTGGCTGGATCTGGGTCCAGGCTGATGCCAGGCTAGTGTACAAAGGAGGTCAACCTGACTGCATCATCTCCAGACAACGAGTCCTCTCGTGAGTATCACTGGCTTCGGGGCTCGTCTCACCTTCTCCTCACTCCTTGCAGGCCAGAGGGGTGCATGAGGGTCGATTTTCCTCATGGTACCAGGAGGCAATGCAGTTGGAGGAAAGTGTGGCTGGGTTGTATATCCAGCATCTTCCTCTGTGTATGCCTTCTTGTGGGAGAGAGACACGGGTCTGCTGGAGCTCAGGACTGGAAATGCTGTCATTAAAGCAGCTGTAGGAAGGTTGTTACAGACACAATTGTTTCTGCCTCGGGGGAGCCTTGTGCATGCAGCCTTCCTCAAGCAACACAGGGACCTCCCTGGGAGCTTTCCGCACCCCCAGTCCTCCACTGCTAGGATCTCTACTAGTGACAGCCCAGTCAAGCACCATGCTTTCAGAAAAGGCAGATCTGTGAGCTCCCATGTTGCTATTTGGAGGTTGTTTTTTGCCTTGCTCAAATAATATAATCAGGCTGCTTCCATTTCTCTTTCCTCTGTCTTGAAGAAATGAAGAAGGGGAAGAATATCTGCAGAAGAGAAACCTGCAGCTGCCTCTCAATTTTGTCACGGGGGAAGCAGTCTTATACGGCAGTGACTTTCCTGACCTCCTGGATTCCTTCCAGACTGAAGAGGATTTCCAGACAAACAACAGCTCCTGCATGGAGCAGTGCTCAGCAGACCTCAGTTCTCTTCTTGGGGACGTGACAAAGCAGGATGCACCTGGGTATGTCTCTCACACTGATCATGTGCTGCAGCTCCCTGTGGCAGCTCTCATCTGTGAGCCTGATGGGCCAGATCCAGACAAGATAGACAGTGACACCGAGGAGGACAGCAACTCCCTCCTGGTCATCATTGAAACCCTCTTTGAGAAAAGCGAGATGGACGAGAACATCTGGCAGGCCCTCCAGAACCTCAATGTGGACAACATGGAGCTGCAGCAGTGGCAGGAGACTCTGTTTGACTTGTGTGTAGAGCAGCTGACATCTCAGGGCAATGTTGAGCGGCTGGACAGGGAGGTGAATGCCTGCCTGGAGCAAATACCATTCAGGAAGGACACTGAGGAGAGCATGGACTTCCCACTCTGCAGTGCAACGGGGATGTCCTGCAGTGCACAAAGCAGTCCTGCAGCTCTCTGGGCAGTTAATTCAGCAGCTCCTGCACCACTGGGGTTTCAGACACCACTGATGTGTCAGGCACCTGATGCACAAGACCAAGATGCTGCTGTCTCTCTTGTGCCCATTATGCCTGAGGGCAGCTCTGCTCAACCCAAAGAGCAGGTCCCATTTGACCCAGCTGGGCTCATGGGAGGAACCATCACTGGTGCTCCAGGCTCCCTCAGCAAGCCCTGTGTGACAGATCAGCTGGCAAACCAAGGACAGTGCTTTCAAGGGGAAGGTACCATTTCCCTTCCTGCAGACAGCATTGATCCTAATAACCAGAGCCAGCTGAAGGGCTCAGGATGTGCATCTCCACTGGACTCAAATGCATTAGTGTCTCAGTGGCACAATGCTCCTGTCCTGGCAAACCCAGCCAGCGTTTTAGGGCAGAGCATTGCCCCAGGACACTGCCCATCAGAAGCTTGGGTGACTGTTGCTCCAGAAGAGCTCGGAGTAGCAGCAGTGCAGATGGAGTCACAGCAAACTGCTCTGCCTGGCTCCCCAGGGCCGGGGCTGTCGCCCCTGCAGCCTGCTCCTTGCCAGGGCTTGTCCACGTCCTGCACTGTCCAGTTCTCTGCAGTTGAGGACCTTCATACTGCAGCAGCAGCTCTCCCTGTGCAAGATCCAAAGCCATCAGAAGTTGACCTGCAGCCAGGAAATGGGAAATTCCCCAAACAGCCTCCTGCTCCCCTCAACATATCCAGCCTTTACTGGGAAGGGGACTGGGCAATGCTCCAAGAGGACAAGTGGTTGAGACAGCACCAGCCACAGCTTTGGCAGGCTGGGACACCTCCTCAGGGATGCAGCGAGCTAACTGTGATGCAACACAACGAACTCCTGCTGGATAATGGCCTGGACCCACACACTCAGCAGATGGACCATGTTGTCTGGCCTCAGTGGGAGTACAGCAATAGCAAGGGCTTCTTTAAACATCCATATGCCTTTATTAAGGATGTCCCTAAAATATCCCTTTCTCAGCACCCAAGGACTTTGTCTTGCCACAGTGAGAGCCACTCTGGGGCATCCTATTACTCATCAGGACCCACGTTGGGTTGCTCAACAACTCTCCCTGTGGAGGTAGGTGCAACAGCACCCTCTCCTGAGCCCGACTCTTGCTGTCCGTGCCTTTCATGGAAAGACAGGCAGGTGGGCAGCCAATCTGTGTGTGAAATGCTCAGTTCAAGGTAAGGTGTGAAGGCTGTGAGACCTAAAAGACACCTGTTTACACATGTGCAGCGTGGGGGACCAGCAGGGTACACAGTGACCGATGGGTTGTTTGCTGGCAGTTGCGCTGTGCACCCTTTGTGTGATGGAACCATGTGGCTTCCAGGATCCTGGGCAAGAAAAATGTCTAGAAATGCTTCAGACCACAAGGATTAATTTAAAGCAGTCCATTTCTTTGAATTAATGATTTTAGAATATTTTCCTCACCATTCTCCCCAAAACTGTATAGGAAAAGTCTATTTTCAGACCTCAGTGTGAACTTCTCTTCGCAGTTGGGCAGCCACATTTTGAAAAACACCTGGCAATTGTGGCCTTTTCTGCACTTGCCAGGCACCTGCCAGGTGATGCTGCACACCTCCTGAGCTGTTAAGATTTTATCTTTCTGTCTGAAATAAGGTGCCACAAGAGAGCGCTTAGGTAGCATAGTATCAGTCCCCAGACTGACTCAACACCTCCACTCTGCTCCTTGCTCCCTGCCTCCATCCCTTCTCCTTCCCTTGAGATCTGGGCAAAAAACAACCCAAAGGTGACCTTGCTTCCCCAAAAAAAGGGATGTTATGAAGCATTTAGAGATTTTGAGCTTCCCCATTCAGCCAAGTGGGGCAAGTCCAGCTGGTCTCTGTTCTGCTCACCTTGGGTTTGCCACTGACTGGCCTTTCCTTGCCTTCCTTTCCTGTGCTCAGCAGGGCCACCAGATGGAGGAAGCCCCTGCGATGGAGCTGACCCGTGCTCTTGCTCAGGATGACGTGATCTTCACAAAGTCCTGACAAAGAGAGGAAGTAAGAGAGCCAGTGACTGTCTTTTGCCAAGAAAATCACTTATCTAAATTCTGTTTTACTGTGTCCTACCAAAGGAATATTTTTGTTTTCACCGTGGGTCGAATTCCCCCAAATCTGGCAGGGAAAACTCATAGGGAAAAGAAAAATGATGGGGAATTTGGTTGGAGGCCGCAAGCCAGATCAGGCTGAGGTGTCAGAGGGGCTGTGGACCTCCAGATCTTTGCCCAGGAAAAAATGCCCAGGATAAGCTGTTTAGTACAAGCACCACTAAACTGGCCAGGAGGAGAGTGATGCTAGAAATGTGCCTGTTTCAAGAGGAGGCCTGGAGGAATATCTAGGGCAGGAAAAGGACTGGACTGGCTATGAGACAGGTCCTTCAGCATAATGGTTTCAAAAGCTAGGGATTTTAAGAAAAAAAGACATTTTTTTTTTTTAACAGCACTTCTTGGCAGCCTTTTCTATCTTGACACATGTAAGGTGTCATGAAAGGGTGCACAACCCAAGCCTGGGGCAGCTGAGGGCTCCATGTCCTGTGGGATTTATTAATGCTTTTTCTTTTTTGTACTGTAGGGTCTGTTCTTCCTCTGATGGCACCTTGAGGGGGTAGCACCCTCCCTGGTTCCCTTGATTCCGGCCAGGACAGACCCTCCGTGTCCTCAATGCATTATTTCTTACTTATGTCTTAACTCATTATGTGTTATGTATATGCATATAAAGCATATTTTTTATGACCGGAGCCCACCTTTGCACTTCATGGTTTCTTTGGATGCTGTTTGCAGACAAACGATGTTGGGAAAGAAAAAAAGGAAAGCTACGTTGAAACTCATGTGCTTTGTGTGTATGAAAACACAGCTAGTTTTGCATCCAAGTGCAGTGTCCCTGCTTTCCTCCAGCTCCCCGGACCCTCTGTGGACCTCCCCGCTGCGATGGCTTTTGGGCTGGAGCCCCATGGTCGCCCCATGGCAGCGCCGTTGGGCTCTGTGGAGGGGACCCTTGACCCCCCAGGGGCTCTCCAGGCCTTGCCCATTCCCCTAGGGCTCTGTCCCCAGCGGGTCCACGAAGAGGCCTCCTCCTGGCCGGGCCGTGACGCCGCTTTGGGCGCTGAGGTTGCCCAAACCCTCACAGCCCCGGGGAGCCCTTCCGTGCCTGCCAGGCCAGGGCGCAGCAGAGCTGCCCTCCCTCGCCACGGTCACCCCCAGGAGCGAGCGCCTCGGCCCGCCGCTCTGCGGGAACCACCGGCTCGTCCCGCGGGCCGGGCGCGTGTGCGGCGCCCGTGACCCCCGCGCGCCCGTGACCCCCGCACACGGACACGGCCCCGCACACGGACACGG
>VZSG01000094.1:1178050-1230099 GCA_013398315.1 Nothoprocta pentlandii | reverse complement strand
CCCGGCTCTCCCGGCTCACCCGGCGCTCTCCCCGCCCCGCAGCGCCACGGGCGGCCCCGGTGACGGCGCCAAGTGGAACCCGTCGAAGCGGCACCGGGAGCGGCTGAACGCGGAGCTGGGGCGGCTGTCGGCGCTGCTGCCCTTCCCGCGGGACGCGCTGGCCGCGCTGGACAAGCTGTCCGTGCTGCGCCTCGCCGTGAGCTACGTGCGCGCCAAGAGCTTCTTCCGCGGTGAGCGGCGGCGGCGCGGGCAGCCGGAGCCCCCCCGGCCTCGGGGCGCTTGTGCGGGCTCCGCTCCGCGCCCGGGGGCGCAGCCCAGCGGTGCGGTTGGTTTTACCCCGGGTCCCGCCGGGCTGGGAACGCGAGGCTGGCGCTGGGCGGTCTCCCCGTGAGGTTCCCCCAGCTCCGCGGTATGGAGCGCGGCTGGAAGGTGTCACGGTGAGAGTGGCCTCTTTGTGGCGGTGCGGTGGAGAAATGCCCCTTTTAAGCTTCACGACAATGAGTAATCGTGATGCTGCTACGGTTTATTTTGGAACCTTTCAAAATGCAACGTGTTAAAGACCCGCTGGGTTCCACCAGGATGCAATGGGTGTAAATCAGGTAAGCCCTTGGGAGGGTTGGACAGCACCGGATTTGCTAGTGTGAAACAGCGGTGCCATGAAAACGTTACCTGTAAGCTAAGAAATCCTAACTCTTTAACTGCACATTACTGAATGTCCTTCCCCTCAGCCCGAGGGAGTGTTTGGGGGATCAGCAGGCAGGTGAATTCAAAACTAAGGACTCTGGAGTCCTGTGAGCAGTGCCCTGCAGGAAGGGGTCGGGTGCTGGCTGTTCGGCACCTCTGTTGAGACCCTGAAGCAAAGGAGCGAGGTGGGAGGTCGTGCCAGCGTTTCCGAGGGTTTCTGCCAGGCAAAAGCTGCTGGTTCTGCCCCGGGCCAGGGATGCTGTGGGGCAGGAGGCGGTGGCGCAATGCAGGCTTTAGCCTCTCCTGAAACATTAATAATTTAAAATTCTCAGCTGGAGGGGTGACTGCAATTCCTTAAGATCACAATTTTTGAATGGCTGTTTTATTTTTTCCACAAAAGAGCTGAGTAAGGTAAAGATGGTGAGTGACGCTGCTCAAGAAGGACAAGAACCCTGCATGGTTGTCACCCGTCCCAGCTCCGCTTCTGTCTTCCCCACAACATCCTTCCCTGCCCCCATGTCTTTCACCTGCCTTGGCTTCCTGCTCTTGCTCGACTGTGTGACGGACTCCTGTGAGTCTTCAGCAAATGCACCAGGCTGCCAGGCATTAATCAGTGAGAATCAGAAGCACAGAATGGTTGAGGTTGGAAGAGACCTCTAGAGATGACCTAGTCCAGCTCCCTGCTCAAGCAGGGCAAGAAGACATGTTGTATGGCTGCAAAATCTGCTTAATCTGAGCACCGAGATGCCCCCTCTCCCTTTGCCATCCCAGTGACTCCCTTCCCTTAAGAACGGTGCTGCTCTGGGACGAATGTGTTGAAGCCACTGCAGAGACACAAGTAGCTTCTGCCTTTACTTTGGGATAGGGTTAGTCAGTCTTCAGGATAATTGCTCTGGATTTGTGCATGTAAGACCAAGAACAGACTTCAGCTCAGCGTTCCCCTGCCATGGGACATTCTGCAGAGAGACAGTGATTTATATTTTCATTAGCATCACTTTTGTGTCAGTCAGCAATGTTTTCAGACAATCAAGGAGGGATTTCCAGCAGAGATACTAGTGGAAAAATGTTTGATGGAAATAGTGTAGATTTGCCATTGGCTTGAACATAGCTACTGTGTGAGTATCTGGAAGGTAACTGAGGGTGTGGAACAGACCAGCTGTCTGCTCCCTGGTTGATACCGTTCAGTGAAGAGCTACTGCACTTGGCAGAGGAAAAATAATTGATGGAGTTGGGTGAATCCCATGGGAACACAACTGCCTGCTTGAAAAGCAGATTTCCGAGCAGAGGAATGAGATGTGGCAGAACAAGGTGAGTGGCAGAACAAGAGCAAATCACAGACTCTTGTAATTGGCAAGAGATTTCTGGAGGTTTTTGATGCAACCCCCTGCTATGACACAGCTCTTCTGATGGATAAAGCAGCACCGACATGACAAATCAGCAGTACTGGCCTGAAAGAGGAGGACCAGAGGGAGCTGATGTTGGTTCTCAAATCCAGAGTTATATGCAAGCAACACTGCAGAGTGCTTAAAAAGCTGTCTCCTGCTCATTTTTTTTTCTCTTTTTACTTTTTTTTTTTTTGTTTGTTTGTTTGTTTGTTAGTTTTTGTTTCTGGTCAGGGCGCTTTTCCTGTCTCTTCTTGCTGAGGGAACAATTCCCCAAATGAAGACTCCAGGTCACTCCCAGGCTGAGGAGCAGGATGCCACATCCCTCAGCAGCCGTCCCTCCCTAAGCTCCACCAGTACCTGCACCTCAGCACGATGGGGAATGGTTGCCCTGTGGTTACACTCCTGGGCCGTACAGGTTTGGGGGTTGGCACGTCCTTCTGACTGGAAGGACTCCAGAGATGACGTTACATTTGGCAGCGGGGAATTGCGGAGGGGACGAATGGGGAAGAGCATTGGCAGGGCCCCCGTGGCTGCCCCACGTTCCCACCGCTCTTGCCCCAAGGCCCGTCTCAGCGTGGTGCTCACTGAGGGGGCCTCGTTCCCGCCTTCCCTCCCTCCTAGTGTGGGTCTCGCCGGGCCGCCTGGCGCCGGCGCGCTGGCGTCTGCGCGGTGCCAAATGAGCACTGGCAGATTAGCCTGGCGGTGCCTGGCGGGCTGCTCCCCTCTGATCCCGCCCCGCTCCTTCGCTTGACGCTGAGCGCCTGCGACGCGGCCGGCCCGGACGCGCTGCCCGTGCACACAGAGGTCACCGTTCCTTTGGCCTCCCTCGCCCTCCAGAAAACGGGGTGGGACAGAAGGAAAACGCACCAGTTGGCAGCTCTGAAGGAAAGCGTGAGGGCTGTGTTTGGGGGTAGAAAGCTCTGGCCCAGGATGGGTGTCATCTGCACCGTCTGCCATCACAGAGTTGAGCCAATGGTGGGTTCGTATGGGGTGATAGTGCAATTTATCCAAAAGGCATAATAAAGCCAACCAGTTTGTGCTTATTAAAAAAAAAATATAACATTCCAGAAAGTGTTGAGGGTTTGGGACTTTCTTAGAGTAGTCCTTAGATCTCCAAATCTAAGCATTTAGATTCTGTAGTATTGATATGCAGCTCTGTGGCTGGCCATAATCCCTTAAAGCTCTGGAGAAGCTCAGGACTGAAAATGCTGCACTGGGCTTGGGATTTGGCTGGCAGCAGGTCCAGCTTCAGGCTGAACTGGCTTTGAAGGCACTGGCTCCTCTGGAAGGAAATGAGCTCTGTGGGAGTCGATCGAGCTCGGTATTGGATTCTTCCATTTATTTCTGCTGCAGATGTGGGTTTGGGGGGAACTTTTAAAATTCCTGGAGAGCTCATGGACCAGAAATAAGTGTTTTGCTATGAAGAGGAAGCAGAGCATGTAGGCACCCAGGCGATGAAGCCATAGGGTGAACACAGGATCTTCCTTGGCCCTGAGGAGCTCCCTCAGGCTGTGGAGGGTCTCTGCCATCTCTAAGGTGACACTTGGAAACCTCGTACCCAAACACACCAGGTGAGAAGGGGCTCGTGCTGGGAGTGTGCAAGAAGTGTTGAGGTTACATGTTGGCGACTGAGAAAAGGACGAGTGTTATGAGGGAGCACCTGCTCACAGGCGCTGCAAGGAGAAGGGAAACCCTGTTCAGGTCTCCAGGAAATCCTGGATGAGTTGAGCCCTCTGCACATGCTTTCACTTGACACGCAGAGAGTAACGTGCAGTCAGAGCATCCTTGCTTTTATAAGGGCAATTAGATCTTTTAACAGGACATTCATTATTCACCAGACATGGTCACAGAACTTTGTGTATCTGTACCATTCAGATGAGGGATAAATAATTAATCTACTTGATGAAATTTGTGTCAACGGGGAGTTGTGGCAGCTATTATGAAACAGCGAGTAAAACCATAGTATCTATTATGAATAAGCAAATGGAAAATAATTGTTACTGTCTTCTCCAGCTCGCCTTCACACCACTCACCACAACCAACCTTCTGGGCTCTGCCGTTCATCCAGGGCCAGTCCAGCTCCCTGCTGGCTCAGCTGGCCCTGTCTTCATCAGCTCTTCGCTGCGAGCTTGTGTTATGTGACCCTATCGAAAGCCTTACTAAGGTTTGCCCCCTTCACGTCCTGTATTCTGTCCTGCTGGTGGAATCCGGGGGCTACGTTTGGTCCCCATTCTTCACTCCTTGCTCAAAGGATTGGCCTTGTCCTCCCAGCTGAGGCGGGTCAGGGGCTGCTCCTGCTGGGGTGAAGGGTTTGCATCTTGTGTCCTCTTGCCGTGGGTAGAAATCAGCGCTCACACCTCGCCAGGGCTCACAGGGAAGCTCTGTGGCACAATAGTACTGCAAAGGCCTGGCTAAGGGGGCTTCAAGGTCTTTGATACCTGCAGAAGACAAAATTCGCTCAAAGTGCAACTTCTATCCCAGCCCTGGCAACAAACACATCCTTTCTTCTGGTGCCCTGTGGGAGGCAAACCCCAAGTGTGCAACTTCCCGCTGAGAGCTGGCGGCGAGCTGAGTTGTGCCCGTGCCCTTGCTGCTGCCATCCCTGGAATACGGGATCCAGCTTTTGGGAACCTTCTGCAAGGCACCATAACTACGCAAAGAGAAAACAGACAAACCTTGCTGCTTTCTCATGACTGTCTTTCCCATCCTCACTTCCTTCCTTCACTGCCTGCCGGGGGCAAAAGTGCTGCTGGCGAGGGCATCTGCAAGATGATTTCCACGGGACAAACCACTTCTTCCCTCCCGTAAAGGTCCAGCCCAGGTAATGCAGCACTTCCTAGCAAGGATGAAGCCAGCATCCCGTCTCCCTGCTGAAAGCCACTTGTGTGGTGCCAGTGGCTGGTTTGCAAGGCCGTTTTCTGCCAGTAACCCCCAGTTTTTCCCTGTTCCTGCCTTACTTTTCCAGGGCAGAGCCGCAGTGTGGAGGATGCCACCATCCGCTCTCTGGCTGATCTCCGCTCTGTCAGTCAGATTTGCTGCGACAGTTCTGCTGAATTAGCCACCCAAGGGGCTGCGCAGGACTATTTATAGAGAGACAAAGCCACGGGAGAGCAGGCTGAAGGCCAGTCTGAGATGTCTACAGTGAAGAGCTGGGATCTTTAGCCCTGTTTGGGGTTCCTTGAATGGCTCTGCTTTGGTAAAGGACAGAAAACCTCCTCATACATCGGGGAAATCTGCTTGTATGTAAACAACCTCCTGCCTTAGCAGGGTGTGCGTGTTTCCCGGCTTGGCTCATGGAGCCACACAGCCATTTCCACGCAGGGGGCAGGCTCTGGGGTGATTTTTAAGCCTGTGGCTGATGATGACAACCGCAGCAGCACCGTGTTGCTGCAGGAAGCGCCGAGGAGGAGCCAGGGCGCAGCCCTGAGCACGTGCACGGTGCCCACAGGTGTGCTGTCGGCTTGCTGCTTCCCGGTATCCACCTGGAAACAGGACCTGGGCTTGTTCTCTCTGGAAGGGAGCAGAGAACAGAATTTAGAGGTGCATCTTGCAGTGAGTGAGTGGTGCATTTCCTCACCCATATCTATAGCGTATAAATCACATTTAGATTGCCTGTGAGCCCAGATATCTGTGTCTCTGCATCCTTCCATGGCTACATTTTTCCATGATTTTTTTCTCCTGCTGTGAACCATGGCTCATCTGAATTTGAGTAAAGTGTTGGTGGCCTCTTGTCAGTAGGACTCTGCAGAAGAGTATAGTCTGCAGACTATACCCTTCAAGATGGCATGTTTCTTACTCAAAAGAGAATGGGATATGGTGCACGCAGCCAACTACCACTGCTGCTTATATCTGCAAATAAATGCTACGTGTGGTGATGCCTGTGGAAGAAACAGAGCAGCCCTTGTGCCCCAAGAGATAGTTTGTATGATTTTGTACCTATGGACTGGCTTGGAGCTACACAGGCCCTTTGGTCCTGGTAAGAAGTGGGATGGGGAATTGAAAATGTGTCCACGTTGGGTCCGAGGATCTCTTGATTGCTGCTGCTCAATGATAAGATTTTCCCTACAAATGAACTAACAATGTTCTTGGGAGACACTGAGTAAATAAGGGATGAAGCAAAAGGCTTCCTCTGGAGCAGCACTGCCAAGTGTGGGCTACAGATGCAGCCAGATTGGTAAGCGATTCTTCTGGGGTTCTTAAGAGGTTCTTCTGGGGACTTCTTCAACGTTACTGCAGTGCTGAATTCCTTTTCTTTTGCTTTGTTGCAGTTGCTCTAAAGAATCAGAGTGCCGAGGAAGCAGAGAGCAGTGGAGGCCACGAGAGCGGAGGGGCTGCGGGCTTGGCAGCTGCGGGAGTACCGGAGGGCGAGCTGCTCCTACAGGTTAATGCTCCCATCGCCCCGGCACGCTCTGCCCAGGCAGCTTCCTACTGCCCCCTTTTCAGCTGCGTTGCGTTTTACCTAAAGCGCAGGTTGCTGTGTTAGCAGTCACGGGATACTTGGGTGAAATACATGATGGTAGAAGGGGAGAAGTTGTCCAGTGCAATAATTTGTTGATCAATACAGCTTTTTAATGAGGATGCAAAACTCATTTTCTCAAAACTCAGTTTCTCACTACTCTTTTCAGTGACTTCAGACTGTCTAACTCATAACGGTTTGAGGTAGCAGAGGTTTAAGCCCTCTTCAGATCCCTGGAGAATTTTTTGCTGTTGTTACTTCCCTTTCCCACCCCCCACCCCCCCTTCTTTCCCGGAGAAAACTTCCACCTACAAATCTTTCAAATGTCATAATTCGTCTTCATTTCACTAGCAGCAACACTGAACTTTTGACCAAAGGAGAACTGCTGTTCCACTTTGTTTACTGTATAAATGGGCCATATAGGTAACGTGGAAGCCAAGCAGAACAGGACATTTTCAGAGTGTTTTTTCCAAATGGGTTTGCTTGTCCATAACTAGGGATGTTATCCAAACACGAAAGAAAGTGGAGAAGAAAACAATGTGGAGTCTTCCTAGTTTTTCAGTGATGCTTAACGTGTGGAGAGAATATATAGACAAGGATGGTTGAGATCCTCAGCCTTACACACAGTGGACGTAGCTGCTCGCAGGGAGCTGTGCAGGCAGCCCTTGCCCCCGCCTCTCCTGCAGCAAGCTGCAGTGGGGAAGAGCTGCGATTCAGCCTTGGCTGTGACTCTCACCAAGGCCACAGGGAACGGCCTCTCGCCCCATGACTTCCAGGGCTGGAGGAACGTCAACAAGAGAGGGTGAATGTCTCTATTTTATCCCTTCGCAGCAGGGAGCTAAGTGCAGTCTGTCGTATCCTGTAGCCACGAGACGCTAACAGGCGTGTTCACTGAACCGTTTCCTGTGCTCTCCCGAGTATTAGCACAATCCTAGTCACCCTATTGCAGCCTGGCAGAGGTTTGCTTACATCTGGATGTACAGGACGGCGTGCCAATGCTTCAGGACAGGGAGGTTCGATGTGGAATGGCCGGGCTCTCTTCCTGAGAGCAGGAAAGCACCTTTAGAGTGACTAATGCTTAAGCAAGACCGAGGACTGGGTCAGTAATCTCTGCCGAGCTACCAAGCAGTAATAGCAAGCAGTGCACGGTAACATACACATGTTGTGTTTTGCAAGTTACTAAGTCCTGCCCTTATCAGGGTCTTTAAGAGAAGTCAGAGCGATGCAAGACGTGCTTGGCTGACATGATGGGACAGAAATGCCCTAGAAGCTGCTCAAAGGGTTAAAGCGCATTTGGTGGCACTAATTAACCTCTGCAGCAGATTCCCACACATTCAGACCCACACAGTAAACACAGAGAGTGTTTGTGCCCAGAATGAAGGGGGCAGGGGGAGATAGGGACCTGGACAATGAATTGGGAATTGGCAGCCACAATAGCCGGGCTTGGCCGAGAGGACACACTGGGCTCCAATTACTCCTGGTACAGTGGGAAGGGAAGGAATGGGCCTGACCTGGCCCCTGCGGATTTCCCCTCTGTAGCCCACGTTAGTGTTACAGGTCTGTTTTTAGCTTTTGGCAGACACAGGACACAGTTTCTGGGGTGAGTGTTGCAGGAGAACCCCTGCCTTCCATCCCTGCAAGGACCTCTTGTCCTGATGGGGAGAACGGCCAAGCACAGAAAACACTGTGCCTGGCTGGGGGCTGAGGAGCTGCTCCGCCAGCCCTGGCAACTCTTTCAACTGTTCCTCCCTCTAATCTCTATCCGTAAGACACAGAGCTGAGGAAGTGGATGTCCCAAAGGATTCGTGATGCCAGGGAGGAGGGGAGTCTTTATCCAAGGACACGCTCAGGAGAACTGCAGCCTCACCTCAGTCACCTACCTCCTTTTTTACCTTCTTTTTAATGCAAACTGCTGTGCTAAAGGGGCAGCTTATGCAGACCCCCAACAGCATATTTTAAGCCCAGTTTTGTTAAGCACGTAGGAATGGGCCCTTCTTGAGGTTGACAGCAGTTCTGAGTCGCTCAGCTCGTTCTTGCCTAGGAATGGGATGCTCCCTGCATGCTGAGTTTGCAGTCTTGGGGCTCTAGAAGATGGAGAGGCCACTGAACTGTGAAATATGCAAGTTGTGTAGCATTAAAAATGCATCAGAAGCCTCAGATTGGCTGCATTTGCTCTTTTCTGTGGGGAGGGCTTGATGCTTTCAGTCTGCACCGGTGAAGACACCAGAGTGTTTATTTTATGAAAACCGAGCGTAACATCCAGAGATCGAGTGCAGTGTTTGGGTGGAGGATGTGCACGGATGAGCACACGCCGCAGGACACGGTGCTCGTGTTGCCTAAAGCTCTGCACTAACCACACGGAGGCCCCGGGAGAACAGGAGTGCGGCTGCAAGGCGTTCACATCCCTGCCCAGCTCCCAGCGAACGGCGACGGTTCAGCTTGGTCATGAGGTACTTGAGAAGGACACTCGCGTGCAGAACCAAGGGTCTCTCAGTGTCCAGAGACTGCCAGGGGCCTCCCAAAGCAGGACAGAAACTACCCAACGGAGCTACTAGGGCTCAACATTAAATGAAGCCGGTGTGAAACACTGCTTTCCTTCAAGGTTTCACTCAAAAGGCTTCACTTCCTCCAGAATACCAGAACAGTCCCACTCCTGATTGTGTCCAGTTCCATTCTGCAAGCACCTCTATCATTTTATTTGTCCTTCACGTAGCATGAGGATAAATACCCATATCTCCATCAGTCCATCACTGCTCCATCAGTCTGAATTAGGCTACACTCAAGCAGCGAACGCAGGCAGACGTGTGACAGAGGAAGCCAGCCCCAGGCTCCATCCCTTTGCTTGGCTGGCACAGCTCTGCCAGCACGGGGATTACCGCAGTGTCGTTTGCTGAACGGAGGCTCTTGTTGTCAAATCCGAAAGTAAATTAACACTTTGATATGTTGCTCTGTTCCCAGGTGCCCAGTTACACTGCAGTGTGTTGTGACATTTATATTACTTGAGATCCTGGGAAAACAAGGAAGAAGAATCCCCTTGGTCTCCTCTTTTCCAGGAGCAATTAAATAGGACATTCAGAATTAAAAGGCCAGTTGCTGAACCCTGTTTGCATCCCAAGTAACTAAGAAGTAACTGCCTAACATGGCAGTTCTCACAGGAGAAGAAGGGACTGTCCATCCTGTGTTGAACGGATGACTTTTTAGGTCCGTATCATGCTGTAAAGAGACGGTATCCAGCTGGGATCCCCAGCGAAAAAGCATATGGCCTGCTCACAGAAGGGACAGCAAGAAGGTAGAAACTCCTCTCAGGACACCTAAGTCTGTCACCAGAACAAGCCCTTCATTGTAGAAGTTCTGGATGTACTCTCAAATTCACACGAGCTCCATGCACTGCTGCAGTCATCTGCTCTGTGCAGATTGCTCTTCTGTCTCCCTGCAGCAGAAATTAGCTTTTGCTAATTAGATTTTGCAGTCAGAGGCAGAGCTGCCTCCCACTTTGAAGCAGGAAGCAGGGTCAGATGATGCTGTTATCCATGTGCTTACGATGGAGAAAGACATAAGCAACACCAAGAGTTCCTGTTGCTCAGCTTGGGATTCCTTTTTTTCTCCAGCCAACTGTCAAACAGTAGATTTGCCCAAGTGAAGCAGCATGGAGGAAAATCTAAGAATAAACCACAGTGCTTGGTTACAGCCCTGTTAGGAAAGGGTGATGTGAACATGGCCTGTAAGTGCTGCCCTTCTCTCTCCCCCAGGCACTCAATGGCTTTGTGCTGGTGGTGACATCGGAAGGACAGATATTTTACTGCTCGCACACGATTCAGGACTACCTGGGATTTCATCAGGTTAGTAGCATGCCTGTGACTTGGGGTAGTGGGTTGGCTCTTGCTACGTGAATTTTGCCTTGGTGAAGGAGGACAGGCCTAATTTCCTTGCTGGGAGCTCTGCAGAGATAGCAGGGTCTCTGTGCATTGTGTGTCCTGGGAAGAAAGCAGGACGTTGATGTCACTGGGATCTCAGAGTATCGTTCCCTTCGTAGGGCTCAGAAATCATCACAGGAGAGGCAAGGGGAGCTGCAACATGCACAGATTTTACCTTCCACGGGATTTTGGTGGCGTGGGAATTTCATCTGTGAAGTGTCCTAGCTGCACTGAGACAAAAGAGAAAAATGATTAAATGGAGTCTTTGATATGGGTTTGTGCTCCAACACAGTCATTGAGGGAAAGCAGCCAGGCTAGCAAAGCCTGTTGGTGAAAAAACTCATTTTAGTGAAATGGACAATTTAATGTTCCTAGCCAGACCGTGAAAACTAGCGTCTAGGACGAGGCCCCGGGATTCATGTGTCTTCTTTCCTCCAGACGGATGTCATGCACCAGAGCGTATTCCAGCTGATCCACCCCGAGGACCAGCAGGAATTCAGGCGCAACCTGCACTGGGCCCTCAGCCCGCCCCATGCTCCTGAGGGGGGGCCCCGCTCTGAAGGTAGGTGCAGGTGTCCAGGCTGACACAGGACATCAGCCCCATCAGCCCCAGTGGAGCTACTCCTGCTCGCCTTCCCCCCGAGGGGAGTTTGTCCCCAACAGGACCCTGCCCTCTGCAAGCAGCAGAGATTCGGGTGGTCCCTCTGCATGAGGTGGTCACCATCACAGCCAGGACATGTCCTAATGCACGTTGGCAAAGCCACAATGTGCTGCCACACACTGGAGATGGTCTTCATGTGGTCTTCATGTGTTCTGCCATGTCCTGCGCTACGGAACCCAGATCCCACCAGTTGCTTACACGGGGCTGAGGCCACCGAGTCCTGCTCCAGTGGATTTTCTGTTGCTCCTGTGGATTTTCTGTTGCTCCAGGGGATTTTCTGTGGCTGTGCTTTGCAGACTGTTGCAGCTATCCACACTCTGTCAGTGCTGCTGAAATCTGCAGCCCTTGCCGAGGACCACCTGCCTTTGGCTCCTCTCTTGCTCTCTCTTACAGGGGAGAAGAGTCTTGGCTCTCCTGCCGTCACCTACAAGCCTGATCAGCTGCCCCCAGAAAACTCAGCCTTCCTCGAAAGGAGCTTTGTGTGCCGGTTTCGCTGCCTCCTGGATAACTCATCCGGCTTCCTGGTGAGTACAGATCTGCACTGCCCCCTCCACAGCAGGATGGGCTTCTCCCTAGGTGTCCATGCCACCTGCAATGCACGGGTTGACCTAGAAAGTTCCCAGAGCTTTTCTCTGCTGTAAACGTTATTTGCCTGCATAAGCAATAAGCCTTTTCCACTGCTCTTCCTATGTTTGGTTTGCATATACAGCCTCGTTGTGCAGGTTTTGATTTGTTCGATGCACTGTGTGTTGTGGGTGCAACTGTGCAAAGAATCAGTGCTAAAAAGCAGTCTGAGATCAAAAGACATCCAACCTGGTGACTTCCTGCTGCAGTGTATCGCTTGTTTCTTATGTCCCTCATGCTAAAGCAAACACCCACTTGGACCACGGCCTTGGCCACCTTGCTGGTGCTCAGGCTGTAGGCACGCTGTGTGTCCGTGTTCACCTGGGAATGGGGGAGCTGTGAGCTGAAAGGGAAAACACTCCTGCGCACAGGAGAGTTGGTCCTACAGTGTTACTGTGTCAGATGGTTTGGGGCATATGAACCTCCTCTCCGTACTGCTATGGAGATTCACTGCTGCTGCTGGAGGGCTGGTATCCCCTGTGGGTTGTTTGCATCAACTTTCCAGTCAGATGACTCACTTTCCATGCAACTTTCTTCCCTCATTTTCTTTTTTCTACAAAGTTTAATGTGTGATTCTGAACTCTTCTTCTCTTTCAAGGCTTTAAACCTTCAAGGCAGGCTGAAATTCCTTCATGGGCAAAACAAAAGGTCCAAAGACGGGTCTCCATTGCCACCCCAGCTTGCCCTTTTTGCAATCTCCACTCCCCTGCAGCCACCATCTATCCTGGAGATCAGAACCAAGAACACAATCTTTAGGACGAAGCACAAGCTGGACTTCACCCCCTTGGCATGTGATGCCAAGTGAGTAACAAAGCTGATTTCAGAGGGACATGCTGGGAATCTGTGTGTTTCCTGCACAGTGGTTCGTGCATGACACCCATCAAGGCCCTGCCTCTGAGCACGGTGCTTTCTGGCTCTCTTGCAGGGGGAAGGTGGTTTTGGGCTACACTGAGGCAGAACTGCGGATGTGTGGCACTGGTTACCAGTTCATCCACGCTGCTGACATGCTGTATTGTGCAGAGAACCACGTCAGAAGTAAGATCTCCTTCCCTCCTCCCTTGTGCTCAGCTCTGAGGTTGATGGGTGGGCTTGGACTACAGTAGCTGTCCTGTCAAGCCTGGCAGCTTCTTGCCAGTCGCACGCTCTGCTTTATGCCTTGCCATGATGCTCTCGTTGCTGTGGTGTCTGTCTGGTGGAGGATCTGCTTGTTTGTAGAGCTGGAGCCCTGGAAGAGCTGCAGCTCTCAAATCAGCCCCTGACTCATGTGATGTGCTGCACAGGCCTCAGCACAGGTTTGTTCTCTCCTGCCAGTGATGAGAACAGGCGAGAGCGGCCTGACAGTCTTCCGCCTCTTGACGAAGGACAACCGCTGGAAGTGGGTGCAGGCCAATGCCCGGCTCGTCTACAAGAACGGCAAGCCCGAGTACATTATTGCCACACAGAGACCACTCGTGTGAGTGCTGGCTGGGATGGGGGGGATACACATTTGCCTTAGGACATTGTGCTCTGACCGGTGCTGTCCAACCTCACTGCCCTCTGCAAGGCGTCTGCAAGATGCTGGTCTTGCTCTGCTGCTCCCTCAGGGTGTGGGTGGGAAAGCAGGACTGGGACCTCACACCTGCTGTCAGAGAAATGGATTCTCTGACCTCTCTGGCTCAGCCTGCAGCAGTGCTCTGCTTGTGTTCTTGGTGAAGAGCCTCGTCCATAACAGCTCCCACAACCTGCTGCTCATGTGGGGGCAGAAACAAGAGGGACCTCAAGCATTTCACAGTTGGGTTGGACAGTAACCCAACACCTGTGTCCTAAGAGGATGACTGCAGCATAGATGAGCAAGGCAAAGGGGTGACTTTTGACCAGCAAAACTCTTTATCCTGGCTTGTATTACAGATGTGTTGGTGTGTATTTGTGTGTGTGTGCAGTGCAGTCTGATAACAGGAAAAAGAAGGCTGGAAAAAGGTTGCTGTGATCACAGTTACCCTTTCCAGGAAACAACTAGCAGTGCGTACACACATTCAGAACCTAATTCTTCTTCCTCCTGCGCAGAGATGAAGAGGGAGGAGAACACCTCAGGAAACGGTCCATGCATCTTCCCTTTACGTTTGCTACAGGAGAGGCACTCTTGTACCAAACTACTCACACTCTCCCAGGCTTCCCTGACTCTTTCCAGAGCAGAGAGAAGAACAAGTCCAAGAAGACAAGCCACAGCAATGGAGGGTGCTCCCAGAAGGATAACACTGACCCCAATTCTCTACTTGGTGCCATAATGCAACAGGATGAGGCCATGTACATCTCCCAGCCAGCTGCTACGCACAGTCACTGCTCCAGCAGTAGTTTCCTGAACCACCTGGGAGATATGTCCTTATGGGTTGCACAAAGAGAGCCCTGGAGTACAATCACTGCCCCAGTTTCCTCAGGGAAAAGCAACTTCAAGCAGGAACTGACAGATTTGCAGGAGAAGGACCCTCTCTTGGCCACCTTGGACTCGCTCTCAATTAGCAGCGATGAGAGCTGTTCCAACAGTGACCTGTCCAGTGCGCTGGAGAGCCTTGGTTTAAATGCCAAAGACCTGGAACTCCTGCTGTTGGACGAGAAAATGGTGATGGTTGATATGGACCTTGATTACTCCCTGCCCCTCAGCAACTTCCTAACCAACAATGAGATTCTCTGCTACATCCAGGAGTCTGTAATGAACAAGTACGAGGGGGGACAACAGGTCAGGTCTTTGCTGGACACAACCCGGAGCGTGAATGAAGGCTTCACTCCATACCAGGCCCATGGGGAGGACAAGGACCCTCAGTACCTTTCCCAACAAATGCAGCAACCTGGCGTTGCCCAGGGCCAGGCAGCTGCTCCACCCTGGGAATGGCCTCTCCACACCACCCTGGGACAGCCTTCCCCATTGCTGCTGAAGCCACCAGAGGAAGAGGAAGAGCAGGCTGCGGGCTTGCAGTGGAAGCCAGCTGCAGAACAGGGCTTGCTCCACTTCTTCCAGCTCACGCAGGGCACTCAGTGGGCTGGAGCTCACACTTCGGGTCTGCAGGGCTCCCCCATGGGAGCCCCACACACGCAGGAGCCACACGGGGCTCAACAGCTGGAGAGTGAATTCCCAGCTACGCTTGTCGTGCAGGAAGATGCTCTTCAGCCCCCCTCCATTCACAGTCCGGGCTCGGGATTGCAAGGCCAGCTGAAACACCAGGCCGACCAGCAAGTGCTGATGAACAGGGCGTGTGGCCACAACCCCACTGCCTCTCCACACCTCGTCCCCAGTGGCAGCAGCCCATGGCAGGACTATGTTTCCTCACTCCTGGGGCCCCCAACTCAGCCTGACTTCTGTGGTGTTGACCGAGACTTGAACCACCAGTGCCAGGGCTGCTCGAGTCCCGTGCATGGGCCCAGCACGTCAACAACACACATCAACCTCAACAGATTGTCCAGCATGGACACTGTGGGCAGCAGGGGCTCCCAGGAAGACGTGGTTCCATACTCTGTTTTTTCCCCTCCTTCCTCATACCAGCTTATCTCCAAGAAGCAGCCAAGCCCTGTTACCTCAGCATCCCACCACCCTTTCCAGAGCTCGGCTGCAGAGCACTTTGGGAGCACTGGCAGGCCACTGGAGACTCCCATGAACTCCTATGGGACGTACACCTCCTTGCTGAGCCAGGAGAGCGGGCACAAAGTAAGGACCTCATTCTGCTCTTGAGCTCACTGTTTTCTTTGGCAGCATTTCTTGGGGGTATTAGCATGGGAAAGGCACATGCCACCAGGCTGTTAGACAGCAATCACCTTGCCTGGTCATAGCAGCTGAGCAGGCTGCTTCCTCCTTTACAGCGTCCAGACAAATCAATAGTAGCAAAATACTGCCCCCAAAAAAGCCTAAATACATTTTTTTTTCCCTTTTCTCTCTTCTCTTAGCCTGAGAACAGCTGTATTCTGTCCAACAGTTATGTGGGACTTTCTGGAGACTTCCTGGTGCCGAGGGGGAGATCTGCTACCTCCAGCAAGCTGCACTCCTGCACGGAAGTGCTTCCAGGTCACCATCATACATCCAACAGTGACTTTTTCCTTTAGGAGAAGCAGAATAGATGCAACAGAACAGGATTATTCATTCACATACCATATGGGCAGAAGCTGTGTCAAAGTTAGAGATAACAAACGGCCCTGTCATCTGCGTCCTGCCACTGCTCTCACTGTCAGTGACTTTGGCGTGGCTCACTTTGTTCCTACTCTTTTATCAGCCTCTTATGCTGATCCTGAAGGGCAGGGAAGGAGGAAGGCTATTTGTGCCAGACTGCACATCTCAGAGATGTCCCCGACCTGAGCACGTCAGTACCACCAGTAGGGCTGTTGAGCAGGGCCTCCCAGGGGCACGGGTGCTTCGAGTCAGCCAGCACGTGCAGATCTTTGTGCAACCATCTTGTAACGGCTTAAATTTGGCCACATTTGGCTCATTTCAGGACCTCAATTTCAGGGCGTATTTTTCATGGGTTCTCTTGTTCTACCCTGACCCCTTTGTTCTTGTTTCCCCAGCAGCAATGTTATCCACCCTTTTTGTCTATGCATCTTGCAGCAGGAGAGTCAACTCTGAAATATTTTGGCCTATTTATTGACTTTTATGGTTGCTGCTGTCTTTTAAATGGTGTTCAGAGACTAACCTTTGCTCTAGAAAGGAAAAGGTTCGCTTTCTAACACCTACCAAGGTGCTCTATGTTGAAGATGTGATATTAATGTGCAAGTCTTGCACTCTGCAGAGAAATTAGAGTGTGAGCTCTCTGTTGCACAAACCTTTGCAGTTCTGTCATTATGTGAAAGGAGATATTTTTTGGTTTTGCTTGTATTTTCCAGGCTTTTTGAAACACTAGCTGCTTTCATTATTGTTGTTTCACTCCCAAAGTTCAACAGCCCTTGACCGTGTGTGTTCAAATCAGCCCTCGCCTCTGAGGAAAGTTGGATTTCTGCACTCTGCTGGGCAAGGCTCACATCCTGTAGGTTCACCAGTGCTCTCTGATGAGCAAACATCTGCAAGCAAGTCCTCCCAAAATGCCAACACAAAAGTTGTGTGCAGAAAAAAGACAGAGAAGGTTTTCACCTACGGTATTAACTTTTCTGCTTTCCCCGCTAAGGCACTTTCGACTTTCGGCTCTTTTCGACATGGCACAGGCCATGCTGAATGGATGATGCCCGTTTTAAAAAGAATTCTGAATCCTGACTTTTGTTCTCATACTGCACTGGTTCTTTCAGAGCCAGATTTCTGTACGCGCAATGCATTTTTAGAACCTAGGTTAGATGTCCTGCCCTCAGTGTCCAGCTGTTCTCCTTCTCAAACTCTAGGAGCAAACTGGCATATAAGTCATAACTTCCATCTGTGCCTAAATAAATGCAGAAAAGTAGTGGAATAGACTGCTAATCAAAGGAGAAGATTCAGATTTACTGTATAGAGGAAAGTTTTCAGTAAGATAAAGAAAATAAGTATGATGTTTAATTATTGACATAGTGATACTTTCCCATAGAAATAAAATACTGCCCATACATATGTATATGAGTTGACAAGATATGTTTTTATGCCATGACAGTGAAGAAGAAAATCTCTTCCCAAAACATTAAATTAGTATCCTATGGGATGAGACAAAGACTGTTCAAAGGATCACAAATATGTCTGTTAAGAAACTTGACAAAGAAGAACCTCCTCCTGTGTGTTCAGTCTTGGCTTCATGTTAACTTTCCATCTTTTTTTTCTTTTCAGTAAAAGGTTTGGGATGTCAGCCTTTGTGATCTCCCTTCCTACTTGTTCCTTGCTTGTCTCTTTAGCATGTAAGGATTAGCCTTTTTCAGCATGAGGGCCACTAATGAAATAAGCTGACCGCTAGCAAGTTTTCCCTTGGATCTTGGTCCTTGAGGTATGAGCGATCATATCGTTGCCAAATATCCTGCCTGCTTGCCACCAGTCTCCAACACCCTACTGATCCAAAATGGTCTAGGGAGGACTTACCCTTCCTGACTTGGCTGCCATAATAGTGTGCTTTATTTGCCCCCTACATGGCCTCAAATTAACCAGTGCTCTCCAAGGAGTCTGAGCCCTTCATAATTCATTCCCAGCCTCACACCAGCTGCTGTCTGGCTGCTGTTTGTCTTCTCCCTGGCCTAATGGCAGCTATTTGCAAAGCACCAGGGCAAAACAGCCCTCATGAGCTGTAGTCTCCACAAGCAACAGAGCAGCAGCCACTGTTTCTTTTCTAGGCTGTACCGAGCCAGGTGGATTTGGCTTTGCCACATTTCTTGAGCCAAAGCATGGTCCTTCCAGCACTGAAAAAAAAAAAAAAAAAAAAAAAAAAAAAAAGAGGGTGGAGGACTCTGTTCCCTCCTGGTAGGAGTAAAGTCCCAGTAATGATGAACACTTTGAAGAAAGAGAGAAATTAAGTTAGACAAAACCTCAGCAAGCTAAGGAAGGAATAGGCCTGAACATGGCATGTGCTGGCTGCATCCCTGTGGTGGCAATCTCACAGTTATTTTAGACTCCAGCTGGGAAGTAGGTCTGATCCCAGTTTTTGCTGTGCCCTGCCAAGCCCATGGTACAAATATGCTGCATGGTGAGAAGCTGCCAGCATCGACTGAAGTAAATGACCCTAGTGCTACTTTGTGCTGCTGGATATGTGTTTGTTTGTGCCTCACTACCTGGTCCCAAAGCTCCTGGGAAGTCACTGCAGGGACAGGGCCTCTCCAGCCCGGCACACCTCTCTGCCAACTGAGGTTGAGCTCTGCTATCCTGCGTTACTGGTTTGTGGGGTTATGATGGCAGCTTCCTCTTCACCTCACCTTATAGCTGAGCTGATCCGAACACTTTCCTGCAGGGCAGAGCCCTTCAGGTTCCTTTGGGATTGCAGTGAAATCTCCAGGGTTACATGCCTGACATATGGCTTGGCCTGAAAAAGCAGAACCAAAGGCGGAACCTTTGCTGTGAGGGGGTCATTAATTGCTCCAGTCAGACCTCCTCCATCTCTCTACATCTGTTTGAAACCTTCCCTCAGTGTTAAATCAAAGGAGTCTTGATTCTTTAGGCAGAGTCATCAATAAAACATGGTGCTCCATTAAGCATAAGAGCAACCCTTCAATTGCCTTTTACAGTAATAGCAGCCCTAAACACACAGAGGCAAGGCACCACCAAAACACAGGCAGCTGAACCCTACACCTACTGGAGGAATGCATGGGCAAGGAGTGGACAATGGCTCTTCCTATGCTGTGCCCCACAACAACACTGCGGAGAAGAGAAACCTTCCCACAGGAAGGTGGCCAGGAAACCAACCCACAGGTCAGGGTCAGGCCATGAGGGTAACCAGCATCAGACAGCCCAGTGACAGCAGCTAGGAGCACAGCAGTAGGACAGATCCAAGATCTAAATGTCAGGGTCCAAATACATGCAGCTCATGGCCTGGTGTGGCTGTGGATCCCCTGGAGACCATTGCTCCTATAAGATAGGCAGTAAAGGTCCAGAACTGGTCGTGGCTAGAAACAGTAAATGCAGCCTAAGGTTTCCCCTTGTGTTGCTTGTAATATGTCCAAAATGCTTCCTTGTTATTTCTTGCATTGTAGTTATCACTGTGGCTATTAATTATTGAGGAAAAAAAAAGTCTGGTTACATTGGAGCAAAGAAGGACAGCTCCAAGACCCACAGAGACCTTCTACACACTGTTTAAGGATGACTTAGAAGCTTCAGTGCCCTTCTTAGAGCCACAGCTAAGAAGCACCTCAGGAAGCGAGTATGCAAGAAGACACCCCATTTCCCTCTCAGAAAGAAGGGAATGAGGCTAGCAGTTCACAGCATCTTCCACTGATGTGATGTGACAGCAGAATGCTCTAAATACTGTCTCAGGAAGCCAATTATAGGCAAAACGTCTGCTTTCATCTCCCCTGGCCCATCCCCTCCAGCTACAGCTGAGATGTGCTTGCAATTCAGACTGTTTCATGGCTGGGAGAAGGATCCATTCTAAAAAACAGTTGTGATAGCTGGAAATAATTCATAGGAGCATGTTAATAAATAAGTAAATACCTACCTCTCCGAACTGCCCCCTTTCTGCCTTTTTCTAGTGATAGGAACACCCATGGCTGTCTGAGCAGCTCTCCACAAGGAGTACACAGGATCTTCAGTAGAAGCTGCCATAGTCTCCTTGAAAGAAGACGGGGCTTGCCGTAATCTCATATGTGCTCTTTGTAACGTGGATGAGGAACGTACGTCCAAATGGACAAATATCTCAGTAGTTGTCTGGCACCTGTTGCCTTGGGTGTATTGAAATCAGCAGATATGATGCAAAATGCATCCCCCCCAAGAAGGCCTGCTATCCCAGTGATTCTTGAGAACCATGCTGTCCTCTGCCCCAAAGACCTATGCTCCTAACTGGACGGGCTAGTCCTAGACTAGACTGTCCTAGTTTGATGAAGTCCACATGGCTGTGGACTGAGGACTGGACAATCCTCATTGGCAAAGAAGGCCTGGTACTGCTTAGGAATTGGTGCTCAAGCCCCTAGCTAGCCCTCCATTTCATGCCAGTTTTGACTGTTATTATCAGTGCTGTTTGTTACATACTTGAAAAGTCATTGGTGAGAGGTGAAGGTTCATGAAGAACCGTATTTTGTTGAAATGCTTTATGTTGTTGAATGTTTTCATCACCGAGCATTGCCACCGTGCTCTTTCCTATAGTGCTCTAGTACGTAAAATTGGTTCTGACTGTTGCTGTCACAAAGTTGGTCATCTGACTTAACAAAAAGTACTTAAAAGCTCTGATGAATCAGACATCTCAGAGAGTAGTTTGTTCCAGTGAATTGGGACATGTTCATTTCTTCCCTGTAGTCAGACCTTGCTTCCTGGCTGTATGAGGAGGAATTAAGAAACACATTGTCTTTCTTTCGTAAGAAAAAAGCCTAAATATTGAAGGGTTCATTAGTTTGTGTGTCTTTTCTTTGTCAAGAATCATCCACTGTAAGCTCTGGTCCAGACAAGGAGATTCTTGGGCCTCTTTGAAGGGTAGGACAGGTATCACATAAGATAAGCTTGTGGGTGTGCTTCTCTTCCTCTCCAGGCATGGTGATGGGGGTTGCATAGCATTGACAAGGTCATTGAGATGGGGTCATATTGTTCTCTATAAGGACCCAGTGATGGCGGATTGCATTTTGCCTACAAAGCCACTTCAATGAAACACTGAAACTTAGGTGGGTGCCAAGCAGACATCATGCCTAGGCTGCAAAGTCCTCACCAGGGTTCTCACATGCTAGGGGCCCACTTGGGTTTTGGCTCTGAGGGACATGGTCTGGGGTGGGCATGGACACAGCAGAGACCTTCCTGTGCCAGGGAGCCAGGAGGAGAGTATGTCTCTGCAAGCGGGACCATGCATGGCTCCCCTCTCCTCTTCCGAAACAGCTTTCTAAAGAGGCAAACGGAATCAAAGAATCACAGAATGGTTGAGGTTTGAAAGGACCTCTGGAGATCATCCAACCCCAACCCCCCTGCTCAAGCAGGGAGACCTACAGCACACGGCACAGGGTCACGCACCCAGGCAGATCTTAAGTATCTCCAAAGAAGGAAACTCCCAACACCTCTTTGAGCAGCCCTCTTCAGTGCTCTGTCACTCCCACAAGAAAGAAGTTCTTTCTCACATGGAGGTGGAACTTCCTGAGTTCCAATTTACATGCATGACCCCTTGTCCTGTCACTGGCTACCACCAAGTAGAGTTTGGCCTCATCCTCTTTACATTCTTCCCTCAGGTATTTGTACATGTTCATAAGATCGCCTCTCAATATTCTCTTCTCCAGGCTAAAGAGGCCCAGCTCACTTAGTCTTTCCTCATAGGAAAGATGCTCCAGTCCCTTAATCATCTTCATCACTCTATGCTGGACCCTCTCTAGAAGTTCCATGTCTCCCTTGTCCTGGGGAGCCCAGAACTGTACATGGTGCTCTAGGCGCAGCCTCACCAGAGCTGAGTAGAGGGGCAGGATCCCTTCCCTCAACCTGCTGGCAACACTGCTCCTGATGCAGCCAGGATCCCATTGACCCTCTTGGCCACAGGAGCCATTGCTAGCTCATGGTTAACTTGCTGTCAACTAGAACTCCCAAATCCCTCTCAAGACACAGAGACAGCAGCTCTCCCAACAGTTTCTTTATTCTCCTAGCTCCCCTGGAGCCCTACTGCGGGAGCACCTGGACGTTGGGGCAGAGAAAAAACTCTCTTCCTCTTCTAGATCGTCTACTTTCCTCTTCTTGGCTGGTTTGTGGAGCCCGCTGTCCCTCACGTGCAGGTAGCACAGGCGCCTCAGCTGCTTAACCATCAGGGCCGTGTTTGCTTCCAGCCGACACAGGACCCCATAGCTGTCGCAGCGACTCCCATCCTGGCGGGCGGTGTCCCCAGGAGCTGCGCATGCCTGATCCACCTCCTGAGAATGACAGGACAGTGGTGAGATGAAACAGGCCATGGCTCGTGGGGCTCAGATGTGTCCAGCAAGGCTTGGCCTTTTATTGAGAAACACAAGCCTCCCAGTGCTGCTGCAGACAGCAGGTTGCACCAAGAAGTCCTCAGGTTGAATGTTTTCTGCCTAGTGGCTGGAACCCTTATGGGGTCTATGTCCACATGCCCTCTGCTCTGAGGCTGACACCAGCCCCTGTTGCCTGGGAGCAGCAAGTAGGAAGCAGCCAGGGGAAGAGGTAGAGGATGTGCCATGTCCTGCCAAGACTTTCTAGGCCAGCTGTTCTTTCCCCGCCTTGTGCCAAGCACCCCAGTCCCCAGGGCTTTGCCTGCTCCCAGCACCCCAGTACCATCCTGCCTGCATCCCTTGAGCACTCGCCTGTCTCTGGCATCTGACAGCTTTACGCCAAAGCCAACGTGCAAGCAAAAGCCCCGCGAGCAGGCCCAGGGCTTGCGTGCACAGGGAGAGCACCTGCAGCGTCATCATCAGCAGGTCGAGCTGGTCACAGGAGGGCCAGAGCTGGTCCAGCGGGTAGGGCAGGCAGGAGCCCTGTGGCTCCCTGCCCATGTCGAGTTGCTCCAGCTCCCCAGGGAGAATATCCCACCCAACCTGGGCCCAAATGGGGTGGCTGCAAAGGCCCAGGCTGCCAGGAAGCAGTGACGCTGTGATCGCAGAAAGGGACAGAGAAAGAGGTGGGCAGAACATTGTCCCAGTGACTGAAGGACAAACTTCCGCAAGCGCTCTCAAGCACTCTCAAGCGAGCTTAGCTAGCGACTGCCAGCACAGAGAGGTGATGCTCATTATTGGTGCGATGGGGGATGGATGAGGTCGTCAGCCTCAGATGGCTGTCACCAAAAGCCCTGTGAAGTCACAAGGCTTTTTCCCAGCACACAGCAGACAAGGAAGTTGATGTCAGAACAAAACAGGCACTAGGAGGCCAGGAATGGGACATTTCTCCATGGGTTGGCCCTGCCTAGCACTCAGCTTGGACTGTGCTCCTGCTTCCTTGAGCCTGGCAGCCTCTGTCTTGTGGAGAGCACATTCCAGCTGCTGCCTTGGGTCCAAACAGCCTGACCCAGTCATGCCAGCACCGGACCCACCAAAGCCTGTGCAACCAGATTGCCCTGGGTGCTCCTCCTCGCCCTTGGGCAGCAGTGCAAACCCACCCTCACGTCCACCTGCACAAGCACCAGCCTCATGGCTTCCTCAGATACCAGCCTAGCACAGACATCATCTAATTCCTATGCTCAGAATGAGGCCTCTCAGCCAGGCTCTGTGTCTCTACAGCTGCACATCTCCCCTTGGAATAACTAGTCCAGCTCCATAGCTGCTAGCAAATATCACAGCATTTAGGGTCCTTAGGTGCCGTTATTTTTTCCTTCACTGGTCCCACCTTCCCTAAATCTGCATCCAACTGTGACATTTCTCATATTGCTCCCTGGGTCTGGGAACAGATGGACTCAGATGGACCAAGGAACAGAATGACCATGCAGCAAAGATGCCTCCTCGGCACATGTGTAAATGAAACACTGTAAATTATGGTAATACGGTGCTGTTTGTTTCAATTTCCATCTTCATGTGGTGTCCAACTCTGTGTATCTATTGCTGTGGCCCAGCAGGCACACTCCCCCACCTGGATAATAACCACGTGTGCGTGTTTGCAGACAAAGATGCAAATAACGTGCGTGTCTTGGAGACATGCGGGAATGCAGCATTTAAGGGTAGCGTGTGGTGCTGAGACATCTCGTGTGTGATCCGCTCTGCAACTGGGCTGAAGGGGGTACAGCTAGAGCACCGATACTAGAGTATCTTGGGGAAAAGGGCATTTTTTAAAGCTGCCAAGTGGTTGCCAAGTGTGAACAGATTAGGCCTCTAAGACGCCAACAGTGATTGAAAATTTTTCTTTCATTTAATCATGGCCTTGGTTCATATTTGCATGCAGTGAGAGCCCAGGAGGAAAAGTAAACGAACAAAATGCCTCGTAGGGGCTTATTTGTGTTCATGTTGGCGAACTGGTAGGTCAGTTTAAGATTGAAAAAAAAATAAGAAACATAAAACAAGCAAGCAATGGGCTAGGTCCTAGTGCTGAATAAATCTTCAAGTTGTGCGCAAAGCGTAGCAAGGCGGAGGAGGAACCGGGGCGGAGCAGGAGGAGCGCGAGGAGGAGCAGGAGCCACGGGGCCGGAGCGGGAGGAGCACGAGGAGGAGGAGCAGGAGCCACGGGGGCCGGAGCGGGAGGAGGAGCAGGAGCAGGAGCAGGAGGAGCACGAAGAGGAGGAGCAGGAGCCACGGGGGCGGGCGCCATGGGGGCGCCGTGAGGCGGCGCCGACATGGCGGTGCAGGAGGGCGGCGCTCGTTGCGCCCGCGCGGTAACGGCCGAGGGTGGCAGGTTGGCAGCCCTGGGGGGGCTTCGGTAGGCGCCGCGGGCCGTGCCCGCCCGCGGAGCAGGGACACGGGCAGGGCAGGGGCAGGGACACGGGCAGGGACAGGAGCGAGGACGCTGCTCCGGCGCGCTTGAGGCGAGGCGCCCGCAGCCCCGGCCCTTGCGGGACTCGTGCCGCTTCAGCTGCCCGGTGCTCGTGCAAAGCACGGCCCGGCCGGGAAGAACCGCCCCTTGCAGGAGTGTTGTTCCAAAAACCCTGGGTTTTAGAGAATTAAATACACGGAGGGGATAGTTTACCTACAAATTGCCAAGCTCATTACTTTTCCTCTACCTGAGAGGATATGCTTGAAAGTACTGCAGTATTGAGTAGGCACAAGACAACTCCAGAGAGGTTTCTGGGGGGCTTGGAACGAGCATTCCTGCTCCTACTGAAAGCGTTGATACCTCCCTACTGGAGCAGGCAGTGCGGGTGCCTGCCCCGTGGTGAGAGGTGACGCTTGCCTCATCAAATGACTCCTCGGTAATTGCAGTCTGGATGAACTCTGCAGGTTGCTGGCCTCAGCAACTCAAATTGTGCAGGGACGGTGCGTGTCTGGTTTCTGGATGTGACCGCGGGACAAGCTTCTAGCTTGAACATGAACAGCCTGACCAGAAGCCTTTGGAAACCGCTGAGGCACGTCCAAGCGGCGTGGCGCAGAGCGAGCCCGGCTCGCGCCGCAGAGCAGCGTCCGCCGAGGCTGGTGCTGGGCATCGAGACGAGCTGCGATGACACGGGGGCCGCCGTGGTGGACGAGAGCGGCGCCGTGCGCGGAGAGGCGCTGCACTGCCAGAGGGACGTCCACCTCAAGTAAGAGCAGACACCCTGCGCGCCGGGCTGCTCGTGCTCGTGGTGGGAAAGGACGGGAATTTGAGGGGTTTCCTCCAGTATTTTTCCTTTTTTTTTCCCCAAAAGAGAAGGTTATTTGACTTATTTAGCTTAATTAAACGTCACATTTTTAGTTAAAACCACAGAATTTTCCCAGTGTTATAAGAGAAAACAAATGAAAATATTCACTGGTGGCTAAGTGCCTGAACTGACAGTTAGAGGTCAGTGATTTTGAATCTTCAGTTACACAAATTGTTTTGCTACAATATTTGGCTACGTTTAAGAGGGATATCTGACAAACTTGAGGAAGTAAAACATTTTTCTGGCCTTCCTCTGAAAACAGTGATTTATTCCATATGTAGGTGTCCTTTAAATAAAGCAAAAGAGAATGTACTAAGGAGAGAGACAAGACATGTCAGGGATAAGAGGTGTTTTAAAATTGCTTTTCCTGTGATTCTGTCATTTATGAAATACCAATTGTAACTCTGTGTTTTTTTCACTAGAACAGGTGGGATAATTCCTCCGGTGGCACAGCAACTTCACAGGGAAAACATTGAGCAAGTAGTAAAAGAAGCTCTCGACATCAGTGGAGTTTCTGTAAATGAACTAGCTGCTATTGCGACTACAGTGAAGCCGGGACTTGCCCTGTGTCTTGAGGTGGGACTGGCATACAGCTTAAAATTGGTGAACAAGTATAAGAAGCCTTTCATACCCATTCATCACATGGAGGCTCATGCACTAACCATCAGACTAATAAATCAGGTGGAATTCCCTTTCTTGGTTCTTCTGCTGTCTGGAGGCCACTGCATTTTGGCAGTAGCACAAGGAGTTTCAGATTTCCTTCTACTTGGGCAGTCAATAGATATAGCACCGGGTGACATGTTGGACAAGGTAATATTTCCATACATGTTTTGTTTTGTTTCAGCAAGTGTGCTTAAATTTGGGGACCTGAATGTAGTGATGCAGTTGCAGGAAGAATTAATTTGGCTCCTCATTCTGGCTCTCTTGTTTATGATTTGCACCTCAGGTAGCGAGAAGACTGTCCTTGAGCAAACACCCGGAGTGCCAGGGCATGGCAGGGGGGAAGGCCATAGAGCACTTGGCTCGGACGGGGGACCGGCAGCGTCACACGTTCAGAGTTCCCATGCAGCATTATCGCAACTGTGACTTTTCTTTCTCTGGGCTTCAGAATCTTGTCAATAAAGTAATCGTAGAACAAGAAAAGGAAGAAGGTATTTTAAAACAAAGTAAGATATAAGCTATGGGCTTAATGAGCTCTATTCAGGTAAAACCATTGGCCTTGTGCTTCTACAGGTGTTCAGGAGGGAGAGCTGCTGTCTTGTGCTAAGGATATTGCTGCCGCTGCACAGCACGCAGTGGCCGCTCATATTGTCAAGCGGACGCATCGAGCCATGCTCTTCTGCATAAAACACAACATAGTATCACCCCAAAATGCAACTTTGGTGGGTACACATCTTAAGTAGATATAGATTTTCTTAGAAATCAATCTAACCTTCAGTAACAGCTCAGGCCACATAATTTGGGCTATTGCTGCCCAGTACTTCATAGGTGTTGTATTTATAGCCTGCTTTTAGTCAAGAATCTTGCAGCATAATATGTTCCCTTCTCATATTCTTTTCTGATCTGCTGTTATTTTCAAACTTGTTTTTTATTGCGGTCTGCAGAACTTTGATACCTCTTTTAATAGGATAGTAATTGAGTATGGTCCACTACTGTACTAAAGCCCTCCTTACTTGCTTATTTTTGAATTATGCCTTTTTTGTTGTTTTTATTATGCCCTTTTTCTTTGTTGGTGTCAGGTCGTATCAGGAGGAGTTGCAAGTAATCAGTATATCCGAAAAGGGCTGCAGATTGTGGCAGATGCAAATGGTTTCAGTTTTCTGTGTCCTCCTCCGAGACTGTGCACTGATAACGGTGTTATGATTGCATGGTAAGGACTGCTTTTCTTCATGTTTCTGTAGTGTTCTTTAAAACTTAACATCAGAGTGAAGAATTTGTGTTTGAACCACATACTTGCATGCAGGTAATTTGAAGCACATATTTGTATTCAGATAATGTTTGATGTGCGTTTGCATACGGTTGTTCTCTTGCTTAGGAATGGCATTGAAAGGCTACGTGCAGAACTTGGTATTTTAAACTGTACCGATGGTCTCCGCTATGAAGCAACGTAAGTGACTGGATTTGCTTACAGTCCTCCACTTACTCACTAGTTAGTGAAAATGCAAGTGTAGCCTGAGAAGACTAGTAGAATGGCATAAGTCCTACTACATAAAATATTCAGGGAGTTCTTCGCTGTAGACCCTACCTCCTTTAGAATTACCACAGAGAACATACCTATGAGTCTCTAGTGCGTCTTCTCATCAGTGAAACAGAGAATGACTTATCAGCTGATATTAGAATGTAAATATAGGGACCTTTCAAACCACGTTTATGTTGTCTGAGCTGTCCTCTAAGTGCAATAATAATGACACTTATTAAAAATATGTAACAAATATTATTTTCTAGTGCTCCCCTGGGCATTGATATCTCAAAAAGAGTTGAAGAAGCTTCAATCAAGGTGCCGAGACTAAAAATGAAGATTTGATGATTGGCATCAAACTGAGTGGTAACTAAAATCCAACTACAAATTCTTCAGTAAGAACTGTCTGAATGCTGTTACATTTACTATTAATACTTGGCTTGCAGTTGTTGGAAATCACATACCATAAAAATAAATGCTGTGTAGTATCAGCTAAATGTTTCAAATTACTGTTTCACAAATGGTATCAAAGCAAAATAAAAATATGTTTTCTAATTATTTTAGATTTACAGCTTTTACATGATTAATGGGTTACTTCTACCTTGCCTCTTGACAATCAGTAGTAGATAGTTTTTTATATTGCTTTATTGCACTGTATCTGTTGAGCACCTCATAGTTCCAGATGACAACTGTTTTTTTTAATACATAATGCATATATTTAAAGTTACCTGCTTAAATACAACCAAAATAATTGGGATACCCAAGAGAGCTACAGCCAGTTTACCTCTTGTGATAAATGCAGTGATGTTTGGACCAGATTTGTTTTTTCTTCCTTTTAAACTTGAATCCAAGATTTAATACAAATAAATTATGTGCCTTATTTTGCCAGTACTTCTGGAAAAAAAGATAAAAATCTCTCAGAAAGTGGTATTTGAAGAATACATTCTCTGTATTCAATTTGTCACATAGTGTTTTAGGAGATGGTTTGGTATAATTTCCTAGGATATAATAGCTCCAGTGCTCTAAGATGGCATAGATGTTGACATGTTCTCTGTAAAATAGATTCAGACACTCTCACAGGTTATTTTTCAATTCCTCCACATAAAAACTTCAGAAACCTCTTTTAGAGAGGATAAAGCACTGCTTAATTAGAAATAGAAGCTTAAACCCTCTTAATGTTCTAAGATGTGTCTGACAAGTTTAGAGTTTTTAAAATCCAGTGCATTTATTCTTTAGCAGTGTAGCTGTTTTTAAGGTATTCACAGATAGTCTTCCTCCATCTAACACAGTCTCAAGAACTGAGATTTCAGAAAGCATTTTTGTGAAACCATTGACACAGGAGACTTTGCAAATACAAAGCAACAGAACATGGCGTAATTATATTAAGTGCTTTTCAACTCCATCACTGGCACAGGACTTAAGCTTCTCTCCTGGCGCAGTGGCTGAAATCTTATTGACATTAACAATTCTTGGTCTTGAAACTTTTGTGATGTCTGATGAAACCTCGTATGTAAATGAAGATAGTCTAGAAGTTTGTCCACGGAACATATTTGCTCTTCTGAATTTTCCCCTTAGGTGAGCAGGGGCAGATATTAAAAGAAGCGAGTCCTTGGGTTGACATTTAGTCCAGGGATGTCTTCCTCTGCAGCTCCACAACCTCTCTGGAAAATAGAGTAAATTATTTTGTTGAAATCTATATGTAATATGTTGCAACTGTATTCTGAACAGCAGAAGCTATAGCTTTCTTCTAAAAGTGAGACCTCAAGTTAAAGTTATGTATGACCCCCAAAAAAGTATTTTATGGCTGCACTAATGACCTCTGTGGCCTTTTTGCATTTATCCATCTTCTTCATTGTTTAGCAAAATTAGTAAAATGGCTTGTTTAATACAGCGGTCATATTTTGCCAAACTTTGGGGCATGCACCAATAAACTGCTTTCCTGCCTCAAAATGGGGTGAGGAATATCATACCTTTAGAGTACATTGGAACTGCAGGTGGTCCTCCATTTATCATCAAGCTGCAAGTGGAAGAGTGACATCCTGAAAATTAATGGCTTAAAGTATTTGACACGTTCTTGTAGTAGTGAATTCAAGTCCTTCAGCCTTTTTAGTATTTGTTTTCCTTATACACTTTTTTATTAAGAAACCTGGTCTTTTTTTTTTTTTTTTTTTAGTTTAAAAATGTAAACTTGCCCATTTTGTTTTAAAGTAAGTTTCTATAACTCCTAAGAATAGTTGGCATTTGGGGGCAGGTTCCAGGGCTAACAATTGCAGCCCTTGCTTGCCTAAGCACTGACCTTAGCCCCTGGCCATTACATCCAAAGAGGAACTCGTTCCTAAACATTTACTGATTTTAAGTAGAGTGTTACTCCTGGAACATTTCTGGTAGTGCAAAATACTAAAATCTTGTCTGAGCTTCTGAAGTCAAGTGATTGATTTCATTGACTTCAGTAAGAGCAATATAGGGTCTATATGTAATTTAAGAGATAAGGGAGAATTAATACAAGAGTAAAGCATTTCTCTCAATCTTTTAAGATTAAGATTTTTTTAAGATTCTCTCAATCTTAAGATTTAAGCTGTGTTTAAGCTGTGTGTATTCAATCCTCAGTTTGCAAAAATATGAAGAATTTTTGATAAATAACTGACTGAACAACTTATATGCACAAAACCAAATGATGCAGGCACCATACCATTTTGTTTTCAAGTTTTTCAAAAAGTGAATGTTTTATCATTTACAATTAATCAGACTATTCAGAATTTGCAGTTGCATATCACATCCTGTGATAATTGCAACAACTGGTGAAAAGTCACAGTAAAATTCATAGCAAAATTAACTGTTTTTGATGTGTTTGGGGATTTGCAGAGTGCCTTTTTTGCGGCACCTGAGGGAGGGCAGCCCGAGGCGGCGTTCCCGCCGGAACTCCTGCACGAAGCCGTGGTTGATGCGCGCGTCCCGGCTGAGGTTGCCCAGCAGGCGGCCGAACTGCTGCGGTTTGTTGCGGCACTCCCCGAGGAGGTGGCGGTACGCCGTGCGGTTGAACGTGAGGTAGCCCAGGGCGTTGGCAGAGGCTATGCACACCTGGAAGGAAAAAAACAACAGTTCTCCCCCTAGATCCGAGGATATTTGGCTTAGGAGACAGACTTTTATCAAAATAAAGCGGGTGCGTAGCAGCAGCTCTCTCGTTACCCATCAGAACTCCAAATTAAGGGTCAGAAAAACAATAATAATAGCTGAAATCAAAAGTAGTGGATCTTTAATTGGTCGTTCAGTATCACTGCTACTCAGAAGCACAACTTTCAAGTCAGCAGGCCCATGTTCCTGGTTGATCTAGTGGTTAGCTGATGTACCCTGAAAAATTTAGCTGAACAACTTGTCTCTTCTGAAATAGTAATCCATGGATGGCCATTTAATTACCCAATTGCATTATTTTTTCCCCCTGAAAAATCCACTTAACATGAACTGTACTGTCAGCCAGCTGCACAAGTTGAATTCAACACAAAGCAAAAATAAACAGAAATGCACAACACAAGTGTTAACTTTTCTAGCCTTTTACCTCTTCATCATCTGAGTACAGGTGATAACAAAGACGCTGGATAGTTCCTAATGTAGTAATGGCTTCTGGAATTCCTGCCCTTGTGTGAGCCAGGCTGGCCAGTAGCTTCCCTGGAAATGAGACATGCACAACTGCACTGTAGGAACGTTCAGTCTCCTCCATAGCCCTCCATTAGGCATCAGTGCTCCTTCTGAAACAACTTCAGAAACTATTAACTGGTTGCAATATCAACAAATTGGCCACTGTATTTCTTCTCAAACTCTCAGAGACCTTTTAATGAAAATATATTTCTCTAAGGAATCTGCTTTGGGAATTAAAAAAAAATCTATAGCTATCTTTACTTTTTTTTAACTCTCTAGTCTTTTTACAAGCTGTAGAAATCCTTAATAAGTTTTAATTTTCATTACTAAAAACCTTTCCCCTACTGCCATTGAAAGTCTTTTAAAGATGAATTCATTCCTCCAGTAGATGGAGCAGCAGCTATACGGAGGCTGCATCCACTTGATATTATAGTATAGGATATCAATGCTTTGCATCAGAGAAAGATTTATTAAAAAATAACACCACACACACACACAAAAAGTTACGCAAGCATGTCATAATCTCCTAACTTTGCATTTAACATTGCACATGTACAACTATATCATTTACTACATTATCCTAGAGGAAAAAAAGTCTCAAAAACGCATATGCTTCATTTTTGCTGCTGTAGAGTAGAGGAACAGCCTGTTTCTATTTCCTACCTGTAAGAATAAGCGTAGCAGTGTCCTCAGAGTTGAGCAATTCTACCAGCGTCATGACACCTCTAGCAGACAAAGTAACCTGATCGGCATCCACTATCACTTTGGCTAATACAACAATCTGAAAGCAGAAGACAACTTGCTTTAGGCAAACCTCTTATTTCCTTATCCTTCTCTTTAGTATTAGAAAAAATATATATACATGCTGCTCTAAATTTAATCATCACAAACAATGCGGTACATTCATAACCAAAAATATTTCCATGCCAGCAGATAATGGTTATACAAAGACACCTAAACTTCTATGAATTTATGTATATATATAAAATATATAAAAATAGTATACAGATTTTTTTCCAGTTTCAAATATCTAAAGCCTGTGCTTTAAGAGATCTCATACCTGAAAAGCTGCCAGTGCTTTATCTGTCTCAATTTCTGACTGCAGAAAAGGTTCAAATATGGATATTGCAATTGTTCCACTCTCCTGGATCCGGAGTTGTTGGACACAGTTGTTGTATGCAAAAAGGGCTAACGCATATGCTGCTCGTAAACAGATATCCTTAAATAAATAAAAAATCAGAATATCATATAAACTCATATTTCATACTATCAATCCCCAGCCCTTCCCATACTACTTACCGCTCTTTGGTTATGCTAGAATAGTTACAATTCCTGCACTCCAGGCTATCAAACATAGATCTCTTCTTGCCACTCCACTTACCTTGTTTTTAAAGATTTACAGAAACATATTGAAGACCAAAGGCTCCAGAGATTGAAAAAGAAGATAAATATGAACACTTCATAGCAAAGAACCTTTATTGCTTAAAGTAAAAAAAAAAAAAAAAGACTTCTTTGAAATACCACAAAGCTGAGTAGTAAAACACGTGAATCTAAAACTAAAAACTAAAATAATCTAAAATACAGAGACAAATGGGCAAGAGGAAAAAAAAGAGAAATCAAGTACCTTATTTGGCACGTGAAGAAGTTCAAGAACATCGGAATAAACAAAACCTTCTTCTTGTAACACCTCCTGTAGCTTTCTGTTTTTTAAAACAATACAAGCCAAGGAATATGCGACTTCAGCCTAAACATTATGAAAGAGGCAGTTACTTTACACATTAAAGTAATTAAAAACACTTTACAGGGAATAAACAGTTTGTCTTTTCCATTAGCAGAGTGTGTATGCATCCAAAGATAAATGTCATGTTGCCCTCATTATTCTGTAGAGATGCCTGCTTAAGTAGCTTTCTGTTCTTTGATTTAATAAATTTTGTCTATGCATTAGGATTAAATTATACTTTCCCACCCCTCTCAAAGACATCAGTCACAGACCCACCCGCACAAGACCACGCTTCTGCATGTTACCAGATTCAAGAGACTGCCTATAAAATGGCTTTACAGGTAACTTCTCAGTAGCTGATTCAATGTATTCTACATTTTTACTTTTTGTCTCACTTCTGAATACACTGCAGAGAAGACAAGTAGTGCCCCTATTATCACTCTGCCAGGCAAGAGAGTCACAAGCACCTAGAGGAACACACATGCGCATTTCCATGAGGTTCCTTGTTCCTCACCTTTATCTGAAGGGAACTGTGGTGTTTCAGCAGATGTACCAGGATTGGCAGGGCCTGTTCCTCCAATACACTTTTCTGGCTGACAGGATTGTTTGTGAGAGCTACACCTGTAAGAGTTCACATAACAAAATATTAAGTATTGCTCTTGTATGTGATGAATTTGTGCATGTGGGGGGGAAATGGAAACAAGGATAGTCAAATTTATAGGTAGGTGTATGTACACTAAAGTGTATATTAGTATGCATATGTTATTGTGTACATATTGACAAATATGTAAAACACACACACATACAAGACATACACGTATACATATGCATATAGTAGTAGCAAGCTATCTAAAAATACCTGAACTACCTTCTTTACCCTTAAAGAGTTTTAAAGCCCAGACTACCAAAAAGCTTAATGAATTAAATTTAAGTAATTAAAACTAATGGCTTTAAATATATAATTCCACGGGTTCCAGAATTTATCACAAATTGATGAGACAAGAATGTCATCCATGGCATCGTATATTCAGTGACACACGATGGCTCCACCATCAGTCTGTTAACTGATAGAGCTTTTACTTCATCCATTTTTTCCGTTCAGAATCTTTTGCAAACAAATTCCATAAATTCTACAAACCGATGCATATGGTCCCCAGGGCTCTGATGACATTCAGCAATGTTCCCTCTGAGATTTTTGCGTTTCTCAACAACCAAACCAAAGGGCTGATTCCATTCCCTTTACAGATCTGATTTTGATGATGTCTGCTCTCTTCGCAAAGGGCAACAACTGCTTCTCCTCCTTTCAACAAAAAAAAAAAAGTTTGACAATTTTGAAGTTCTTTTCAATAAATTGTCCAATATTTTTATAAACTTGTACAAAAAAAACCTCACCAACATGCTGCATTTTATCAGATGATGACAAAAGCATGTCCGTAATTAAGTTATACCCAATCTGCTCTGCCATGAATTTCTGTTGTTGCATTTTTTTTCCTGCCAGTGCCCACAAAGCTGTTGCACCCTGTTCCTTGACTTTCATGTGAAATGCCTGCATAATAATAAGAGCTTTTATACACAGCAGTATTTTAAGAATACATATTAAAAGGTCCAACTGTCTATTCCAAACGATTAAAAGTTTCTCAAAACTGCATTTTCTACACTCTTATCGTAAGCAAAGATATTGTTGTCAAACAATAACACAACAAACCAAAGAAACAAGATAAATTCTTGCCTTTAAGAGCTTCAGCAGATCCTTTGTTACTGATTTCTCCAGGAAGGCCCTCTGCACATGAATGTTGTTTTCACATAGTGCCTCTAGAGCCTTAGCACCTTCCATTTGTACGTTGATATTTCTTTTTTTCAGAAGTTCAACTAGAGGATCAATTGCCTCTGCATCCGCGATGGCATCTTGCATTTTCTTATTCCCTCGAGCAAGTTCTGCAATAGCTGCAGAAGATACAGCCTGTAGCACACCTTTAAATGCACAAAGGATTTATCAGTTCCGAGGTAAGAGTCAGTGAAACCAGCTCTCTTCTTGGCATGTAGAAATTCATGTAATTTAAATTTAATAGGTTAAATTTAAATGAACTTTAAATGAATGAAATAGCCTAAATGAAATGAAATAGCCTTTAAAGGAACTAATACAGATAAAGAAAAATCAACAAAGTATTTAGTCATTTTGCCCTACTTCTTGTTCACTGTGCCTGATCCTTAGGGATTCTGAATGCCTTTCAAATCTAAATGTCATTACTGAGGGCTGTCAAACACCCTAACATTTACAATGTCTGCAGTCTGGCACTACAATGAATTTTATTGCAGTTATAAGTGCTTTGTTTTAAATGGTGATTTTATCGTGATTCCATGCAAGATGAAAATGTTTTTGAGCAAGATCAGTTGGGATTAAAGATGATACTTTCATGCTACTCATGAGCCACAGGCTTTCCAAAGGTTTAAAACAAGAATATGACACACAGAAAAAAAAAAAAAAAAAAAAGAGAATATACATAGATGGTTTTCTACCTGATTGTGCAGTTAGAAACTGAATAAGCAATGGAATACCCTCATGCTCCTTTACTTTTTCTTGATTACTTTTGTTTTGAATACACAACACTCGGATACAATTTATTGCATTTACCAACAAATCATCAGTTTTACTTTCCAAAAGATTTACCAAAGACGGAATTCCATCCTGATGTGGAAAAAAAAAGACAGTATGTCTGTTACATGAAACTACCCATAGAGATAGTAGCTTTATCAGGTAAGCTTAATTAATAGCTCTGGATTCAGGCTTACCAGCTCAGCAATGACATTTTGATAATTGTCCAAATGAGCAATATCGTATAAGACAACAGCACAGCGAGACTGCAACTCAGGTTCATCGTAGCCCAGCAAATCAACCAGCACAGAAATGCCCCCAGCCTCTGCAAAGGCTCTGGAAATGGCATCGTGAGTTGAAATGTTACTAAGAACTCCTGCAGCTATGCATGCAAGCTTGATATCGTGGCTCTTTAATAAATTGATTATGGGGGATATAGTGCCTGCAAAGACAATGACACATCACTTACTCTCAATTATCATGACAAAAATTATCTAAAATAGTATTTATCTTCAACTGGCATTCGGAATACAGATACCTCTAAAATTTAACATCTCTTGAAATATAAATATAATGTAAAACTTATTCAGAAATCTGAATATTTTTATTAAAAATGTTCAACTTCTCCTGGAAAGAAGTTTGGAAACTATGATTTTGCTATTGTATATACGTAACTATAGAATATAATAAAGAAAACCTCAGAGAAAGGCTTTGAAAGATTATGAAATCTTTGTTTCTTCAGTAGCGTGGTTTCTAGCACCAGATTACAATGTAGTTAATTTTATGCCTTATCACATGATAACATTCAAGTAAAATATCAAGTACATTTGACCTACTGTATTACCTGCATCCAAAATGCACTTCCAGTAATGATCTTTTGCTAAACAAAGGATTTCCAAGGACCTAATAGCCATTTCTTTCCTAGTAGGATCTTCACAGTTTAACATACCTATTCAGAATTAAAGTACTTTTTACATATAAAATAATCAACAAAACAAGTATACATTTGAATGGGAACAGTACAGACTGCTAAACTCTTGAAATTGTGCACTTCACCATAATGATGCTCCATTTCAGTCATAGATTCCTGTCCCATGAAATCAATAGTAAACATCTCATCAACTTAAACTAGTTTTTATGCCAAATATATTTCTCTAAATGATAGCATATCACACCTTCAACACAGTAGAATAAAGAAATGCCTGAGAATGGAAAAATAAACAGTACTTTAGTGTAGAGTAGTCTTGAAGTGATGATAAAATCTAGTATTCATGTGATGAGCCTAGATTTCTAGTATGCAAAGGTTTTAGTTTTTCCATCAAATTCAAATGTCAAAGAGGAGGAATCATCTAAAATATCACTTACATTAAAGAATATGACCCTAGAGACATTCTGAAGCATTCACTTTATTTTCATTACTTATATTTCAAAGGTTATGTAATTTCAGAATTGTAGGGAAATTGCAAGAGGTTAGGTATCTACAAATTGCTTGGAGACACACTTGGGTACTTACCTACAATAGTCCTCCAAACTGGAAGGTCTGGATTATTTACCTCTAGCAGATGCTTAAGGATTTCTGTGTGGAAGTAAAGCACTGCTAAATGAATTACATTGTTTCCTTTACTGTCAGTTTTTTTGTAGTTGGCACCAAGGGAAAACAGATACTGAAGTGTGTCTAACGCCCCAGAAATGGCAGCAAGCAGCAGTGGAGTAACTCGATACCTTTGAGACACACAAAGAGATACTAATATAAATACATGAAACTTTCTATATGTCAAATGTTATTATTTAAGATATGGTTATTAAAAAAAAAAAATGCCTGCCTAAGATACAGCAATCACTACAGCAAATAGAGAAAGAAGGCACAATTGCTAATGCTTGTTGAATGTATTTACTCATCTAGGCCATAGATGTATCATTAAAATATACAATCACAGTAATTGATATTTCCATATTGGTGGATCTGCTGTCATACTTTTAAGGAGAGTGCTAAAAATGTATTATGTTATCCTTATTTTGAAAGGGTTTTTTTTTTCCCCTAATCTTACATATTATAATNTTTTTTTTTTTTTTTTTTTTTTTTTTTAAATATAGCACTATTGAAAACACTTCTAGTAACTTACGCGGCTGCTGTTTCAGCCTCTAGTAGATTGGGGTCTTTCCTGCACAGGACTGTGATACAAGCAATCTTATCATAGAAGGCAGCATAATGCACAGCCAGCCAGCCTTGATGATCAGCCACTTTATAATCTGCCTTCATGGCAAGGAGGCAGTTAAGTGCCTCAATGGATCCACACTGAGCTGCTAAGTGTAAGGCAGTAGGACCTAGAACTAATACAAATACAGAGGAAAAATCTCACATGCTGTCCTAAAAAAAAAGCAAATGAAGTGTTTCCCTTTATGTAAGGCTTTTCACTTATTTGCAGAAACAGCTTTTATTAAAAACTGTTAAAAGCTGTCGGTTCAGTGGTAGGTAGCAGAGTCACATTCTGCTTTTCTCAAAATATAAAACTAAAGTATCTCGTCTCCTGTACTACGAAATGGGTATTTTGGAAAGTTTTATTTTTACAGCTTCCAAATACTCAGATTAAAATCTCCTCAATTTAAATGCGAGTACTGTATTTCCTGTTCCCTTTGTGTATGGTACTATGTTTCCCCACACAGATGGGTAATAAGTAACTTACCAGACTTTTCATAAGGCTGCACACTTTTTTTCCCTGAAAATAAGCATATAATATACAGTCAGAAACAACATCATCAGTGAAGAACTGGCAGTGCAAATATTAGTGTGAAATAACAGCAGATACTGTTAAATTGTAAGACCCAGAAGTAAAGAATTAATCCAGGGCTGAAATAAAATGTGATGGGATCAAGTTCTATGTCAGCCCCACTTTAGAAATGAAAAGAAACACAGAAAAGAGTCACCCTCTTAAACAGGAACTCTTGCAACTAACCAAGACCACTTATACTCTCTCTGAAATTATTAGCCATAGGTGAAGATGCATATATTCTTAAATACAAAGATATCAAATATCAAGAACTCCGTCAACATTTACTTACGTCCTTTTTCTGTCTTACTCTTTTGTGAGTGTTTTCCTGTAATAAAATCATATATCATATCATCATATATCCTACTTATATTCTTATATATCTTGCAATATATATCTTATATATCCCAAAGAACAGAACATATTTTTTTCCTGTTCTACATAGCTAGTCTAAAAAAGGAGATGCTTAGAACTTACAGAAAAGCAGAATAAGCAGTTAAAAGCAACATATCTCTGTGCAAATAGGCATGCTAGGGCACAGGAATTTGTTCCCATTTCTCTCTACATTACAGCAGATAGCAGAGTATAAAGTGACTTGCTCATATTTATTTCTCACATCAGAGCTAGAGTCTCATGAAGTTTCTGCACTAAAGTTTTCACAAGGTTTAGAAAAAGAACAAACTTCTCTGCATTCTATTTTTACAAAACTCTGCTTCTAATAGGAGTGAAAAAGAGTAGAGGGTCCCACGCATCATTACCAAGGTGAATGTGCACAATGCATCTCTGGTTGATATCCACGTGGGCTTTAATCAGCTGGTAGATGACAGGAACACGGTTGTACATGGAAGCATGGTGGAGAAGGGTGAAACCAGACTCATCAATAACACTGAAACTGGAGGTCGATGCTTTACGACAGAACGCAATGAAGATAGCAGCTAGTCCTCTCTTGGCAGCTGATTTCATACCGTATGGCAAGCTCTAAAATTTATGAAAAATAAAATCATGCATCTCAGAAGAAATGTATTATAATTTACACTTCAGGAAAGTCAATGCATTTGCGAATGCTTTTCTTTAATTTTAAATCTTCCTAGATGGTAAATTGCTTTGTTTGTATAACAACAGGGTTTTATGAATCTGTCAAATATATGGAAGCTAAAGATCATTCTCTGAGAATGATTGTTCAAAAAGGTCATGTTCTCTCAACAGAATTGTCCCTGAGCTTTACAAATTAAACCTATGTGCTACAGAGAATAAATTTCATTTTATTACAGTTTCCTTATATCGGAAAAGAAACAACCACGACAGATGTACCCTAGCCAAGCCAATGGCCTCTACTGTGGTCCACATAACCCACGTAGCGTGATCTGCTAAAGAATAAATCCAAAATCAATTTTCACCCTTCATCAGCTTTATATCATAATATTGAAGACAATGCCACATTGTTCATGTGCAACTGAACAAGAAATGTGAAAACAATAAGTTTTGAAGATGTTAATGAGGCTATGTTATGTTATGAGAATAAAGGCTACAGAGCCATTAATAGCAGTAATGATATATTAGAGAGAATACACTTCAGAGAATACACTTCCATTTATTGATCTTAAGTAGAATTTACAGGTGTGGGAACAAACAGCTCACTGTAGACTGTGTAAATACAGTCTATCATAATATTTATATTTCTTGAATGCAGATACACTTTAAGAGAAAGGTATTTTAATTAAGTACCTTGCATTTAATAGCTTCCTTGTAACCGAATTTTTTTTTCAATTGCTCAAGAATCTGCGCATCCGTAAAGGCAACTCTTTTGGGCTTAAGAGTATTTATCTTTTCATTTATGGCTGCCCACCATGGTGTCCTATAAAGCTGCTGATAAAACCCTTCAAATTCAATACTGATCACATAGTAGCTGTAATTAAAAAAATATATATATATACACACAAGTTAGAAAGAAAACTAACTTAAAGACTCTTCATTACATTTTTGATTTATATTATTGTTTTCCCAGATAGCAGTTCACATAGGTGAGACAGAAACATATATGAGATGGGCTGATTTAGTAAAACTTTTTACCACATCTCACAACTTGTTAGTGAACTGAGACAGGATGCTCTGTCTCAGTAAATCACAGTAAAGCACACACAGCTGATTGAAAACATTAACCATTAGCTCTGAAAAGAAAAAGGTCCGATTTTATTTTGAAGACTACATTACATTGTCCATACTACTGTGTATATTTCTTACCTCTTACCATCAAATTCCATGATTGGAATGGGATAATTTTCTCTCCGGGTCATATCCCCATCAAACAACTGAGCCATTTGGTTTGATACACTATGCTGTATTTTTTCATAGGCAGTCTATGAGAAAATAGTTGTAAATATTTCTGTACAGTCAATTTAACATTAATAAAATGATTGTTGGAATTACAGCCTTACCAGTCCTATCAATGCTTATCTATTGTGCAAGCTGAAGTACAATTGTCATTTCTCTTCATGTTTAAAAGGGTTTTTCATCTTCATACAGATCATTTTCATACAATAGAACTAATTAAACCCGTGTCTAAAGAGAAGCATTCTTCTGGGAACAGTTTATACCTACTCAGGTGAATCCGTTTTGGTGATTCCTCATACTGCCTCATGTCATCCAGAAACATCACACATTACATATTAAAACAAGAAGTCTGATACCCAAAAGCAAGGTGTCTTTTAAGGCAATGTTGTCCTTATGATTAAGATATCTTAGGCAAATAAGTGCAGCTCAGTATTAGCAAAAAATATTCTAACTGCACACTTTGAGAAACGAGTACTGCCTATTCTGCAACATGCAATTCCTGGAAAAAATATGAATTCAGTTCCCTATAGAGTGCGATGACAGGAATGAAAAGTATCCTTAAACTACATAATTTGACACAGAGCCACAGCAAGACAGACAGAGAAGCATTCATATGTTTGCTTCATTCTCACCTCTTCCAGTACAAGTTAACTGTGTCAGAACTACAGTATTTTCTCCTACCTTGTTGGCTGTAAAGACATACACATACGTTACATGAAAGAGAGCAAACTGAAACCTTGATCTCTTCTGAAATATCCTGTATCGAAGGAGTCCCAACGTCAAATTCAATTCCTCCGTGGACATGGAAAAATTCATTTTGTGCATATTGAAAATGCTGACATTTGAATTGTTGTCCAAGAAAAAATGGAGGCAATTCTCTTTCAGTTTTAAGCTCAAGACCTATAAAAGTTTTAAGAAAAGTGTAATTATGATAATAATTTAATACAATAAGTAAACTTATTTTAATACTGAAGATATTTGACTCTGAACAGATTTATTTTAGCAGAAGTAGCATATTATTTTGGAATAATTATATTGGAAGAAATTTACTATTAGTACAGTTTCTGCATTCAATTGAATTACACCTGGGGTGACTCTCACTTATGTAGTGTGTCGCAATTTAATTTCAGGTATTTGGAGTTACTACGTTTACAACGTAGAATTTAAATTTTTAAAAAACACTAGAATTACAGTTTCCTTACTTGGGTATGACTGAAGAAGTTTATTTAAATTGGGGATTTCCATCTTCTTCTTAAACCCCAGTAAAAGTGGAATCAAAAAGCTCATTAACTTCAGGTATTGTATATTCTTGTGTACTGTGATGTTCTTTTCCAAGTGTTTCTTCAGGAGCTTTTGGTGAAGAGCTAACCTTTGCTGCAATCTCTTATACGTTTCTCTATCTAAACAGTCCTCTGCTGGTCTTACGACATTGGTGAGCCTATATACCGCATCAAACCTAAAAAAGTTTTCATATTGCTCAACTTGTGCATTAGCAAACGTTAACTTAAGTACTATGTTCTCAGCGTACTGCATGAAGAAATTTTTTTCTTCTGCACTGTTTGGATTGTAAGTTGGATCTTCATTGATATTTTCATCATAGATTCCAACAAAATCAGGTTCAGTAGATATATCAGTTAGACCTGTAAAATATAGAAATACAAAAATCTATACAATGTAGTTTTAATCTAAATTTTAAAACATTTGTTGCCTACCATAGAAATGTATTTGTACCATTTAAATGCAAATGATGTTCTTCCATTTTAAAAGTATCTTTGTCAGAAGCACTTTGCTTTGCATCTCTAAGCAGACAGTATTCTAATGCAGTGGAAATGATTAGTTGCTAACACCTTGCTTAACATATGACAAAGTAACTGTATTTCCATCTTAGTTATACGGATAGGGCAAGCAACATAAATAGCTATGTACAGTGATATATTGTAAAAAAAAAAAAAAAAAAAAAAGTTTAGTCTGTAGCCCTTATTCTCAGAGATGGCTTTCTGGGTACTCAAAAAATCTGAGTTCTGAGTACTTGAACATCTGACCACTCATTTCAATAGCACAGTGGAAGCTAAACATTTTGGCAAATGACCTTTTGGGGCATCACCTTTAGTTTTACATGAAGTCTAACAAATCTGTATTTTTTCCAAGATCAGTTTTTAGGAATGCCACATATACATATGCACATTAAACTTCTATTCATATGCAACATCAGACTTATTAGGAGTATAATGTCCAAAAATATCAAAGGAAGATATCTTTGTAACCTACCTCCTGAGCAAAACACTGAAGAAATGTTTCCATCCGTTTGGGGTTTCCCATCTGCATCTATGTCCACCTCAGAGCGCCACAGCTTAGAAAACCTGATGCGTTTCTCTCTGGGCACATATGCCCCATGCCACAGGGCTTTCAGCATGTAGTCAACACTGATGAGAATCTGCCCAATTCTGGTATCAACGTAAGCTGAAGGAAGCTGACAAGATGTGCTTTGATCGTAATTAGCATCTAAACTGATCGAAGGGATCTGGTTTAAACAGTAAATGCCAACAGCCAATTCTCTCAAAATCTGATGGACTTCTTTACAATCCAAGGGTACGTCTGAGACCACCGGCACTAGCAAAATTGCAGTCCGGGAACTTATGTTTCTTAGCTGGCTCACCAGTCCACTGGGAAGCTCTACTGGACACTCGATGGCATCTTTTGAAGCCAGCCAACTTGAGGACATGACTGTAAGCAATTCCTGCAGCTCAGTCGGGTCATACTTCTTGAAGAAGGCGCTTGCATTTTTCTGCACTGCTAGGTTTGACAAATAGGTTGCCTCATCGACTTGTTCAGCTCTTGGGAATGCTTTTTTGACAGGCCTGAGCATTCTCCAATATTCTTCTTCTGTTTCCAAAATAAGATACTTAAAAAAGGCTAACAAAAATAAGAGAACTGTTACTTAACCCAGTACTATATTAGTATGTGCAAGAAAATAATACAGTTCTTAAGGACAAGATCAAAAGCCAGTAACACATCAATGCTCTATAATACCAATGAATGTAAGTGACTGCAGTGTGTCAAGTATCTTAAAATGTTTTCTCTAGAACCTTTTTTCAAAACAAACAAAAACTGCCCATGCTCTGAAGTACTGCAAAACTTAACATTTTGTAATAAAAATTTCTTTACAGTCTAAGTCACTTTTGAGATTGTCTTCTGCCGTTCATGATGCTTCTTAAGAAGAGCTATAATGTGCTGTATATGAAAATCAAATAATTGTGTCTGGTATGAACAATACTCTCTTTCCTTTTAATTGGACAAACTTTCTAAGAAAATAGAATGGTAAGGAAGCACATTGACTATCAAGCTCCTACCTTAAAAACAAAACAAAACAAAACAAAAAAACCCAACTACAGTAGAGAGGAAGTATCCAGTTTAATACTGCTTCCTTTCCTTTATACTTAGAAAACAGATCCCCTGAAACTTCTCTTCAGGTTAGGTTCTCTGTGTTTCTACTTGGCCCCATGACTGTATTGAGATACTTACCTAGACACAGTCCGACCTTTGCTATTGTTGACACAGAGGATGTCTCATAACTTTAGAATAAGAGCTAAAGCTCCGGAGCAGCAGGAAGTGCAGGGAGCTGAGGGCGGGAGAGCCTGGGGGGAGCTTCCCTGTGGCTGGGGCTCCCACCGGGGCTCCCCCCGGGCTCTGGCTCCAGCGCTGGGGGCAGCAGCCCCACAGGCCCCGTGCCAGCTCAGCCCCAGCCTGCGCCGCGGCGACGGGGCTGCCCTGGCAGCGCCCAGCGCCAGCGCCCTGGCGATGGCAGCGCCTCCCTTCCCGGCCCACCCACCCAGAGCGCCCTCTCCCACTCCTCAAGCACCCAGGCCTCCGCACTGCGGGGCCACAGTAAGGCATTAGTGCGGAAGAAAAAAACAAGACCAAATATTCCAAAACAACTCCAAGGTTTTACTGAACTTGCATACAGGATAATGGCGGCTTCTCAAGACGCAACTAAATTTAATCTGCTGGAAGAGACTTTAGTCTGCTGCACTTATCAGAGGCCCTCTCACTGTTGCCTTCCAGTTTCGCGATTCGAGAGCCAAACTGCACAGCCCTCTTGGGCAGAATGGCCAAGGCTGCAAGGCCAAGCTCCGCAGCTGCGAGGCGCAGAAGCAGCTTCTCACCAAGTCCTCGAGGTAACGTCAAGTCTGCTTTGTCTGAGATGGGTAGAGAATTGAGGAAGGAAACAACATCTTCATCAAGGAAAGGAAATCTAAAGAAGAGACAGAGATGGTGAAAAACCCTTTATAAAGCCAATATAAACTTCCTTCTATCCTATGCAAAGGCCTCAAAGCCCATCTTATCTCCTAATTAATGATGTACTTCAAGTGTTAGTGCTGCAGGACTGGAGCAAGTCTCCCAAGACAGACACACTATCTTAAAGGATGACATATCATAGCTCTTTTAAACTCAGAACTGTGGTAATTTTCAAAATTGCACTCAAGAATAATAAAAAAACCACAAAATTTCTGATGCTCACTCTACCAAAAAAAAAAAAAAAACAGCAAATACTATGAAATTATATAAAAGAGCAAGATAATTTTAAAGTGATGTTTCTCAGCATAACTTTTAAAGTTAGCAATGCTGTAGAAAGCCATATCGTAACTCTGAAACAAAAATATTTAGGCAAGAAATTCTTACAACCTTTCGGAGTAAGAATTCCAGATATTTTTATCTAATCATCCAAATGATTGCCTCTCCACCCCTGCAACTATTCTTTGCTAAAAGACCAAGACCTGGAAAAGTACTTTGTGACATAGAGATCTCATGAAAAGTCAGACTTTTCATGCACCTTAGCAATCCCTGCTATTGGACAACAACTGTAAGGAAGTAGGTACCAGTGTGGAAGATGTAAACAAGGATAAATTGGTTGTTTAACCACTCTGACCTAACAGCCAGGAAATCCAGTGGATAATGACCATGTCATTGTTGCTTTGGCAGGAATAAATGCCTTTTGTGCTGTGGTACCACAGCCTCTGTAAAGGCTGGATCAAGTAGTTTTCCAAAGCAACCCTTCCAAGTCACCACACAACAAACTTTTCAAAGCTGTGCAAAAGACTGTTGAACTTAAAATGATAAAAGCAACTACCTGGCTTCTTTTCCATGATCGCCAATAATCCTGTCATCTCTACCAAGATTTCTAGAAGAAATGCGATTTAACTCCATTTCAATTTCTTTATTTAGACCCTCTAAACCATAATTTTTGAAGCAAAGACGATGTCGAGAATACCCAGCAAGCTGCTCATCTGCTCCAATTCCTGTAAGAACAACCTAGAGAAAGAGAATAAAAGAGATGTTCTTAAGATCCATGCAATCTAGTAGTATTTAGAAGCTCTAAAATAGTTAGTTACAACTTAGTAAGGAGAGTAAATTTAATGTATATTTTCTGTATGTATAAACTAGATGCATGTTGACACATTAACAGAGCCTGAAATTGTTCAATCACTGGAAAGCTCAATTTCAGTAGGTTCATTATCAGACCCAAGAGTACAATCATTTCTACCAATACAAAGAAAAATCTCATACAAAGTAAAAACGTGCCATATTCTTCTGTCTAGTCAATGACAGACACATAAAAGGTCATGAAAACAAAAAACAAAACTAATATCCCTGGACCATCATCGTGCCTTCAAGAGCAAGTCACTGTAAAAACAGAATTATAAATATAACTGGTGAAGTGCATGTTACTGTTATGACACTTGCTAGTGGTCAACTTACAAATGCAACTGTGCAGTTACCCGTGCACAGTAGCATGTAATTTAAGGGTGAATGACATCACCTCTTCATGATTTATTAATTCATGACCCTTTTCAACATATTCTGAACATAAAACTAAACTTGTTTTTTATTTCCCCCAAAGCTGAGACATGCAGCTTTAGCTAAAGTAGTCAACCAAGTCAAATGTTTTAGTGATATTATTTATAAAAGTAAACTACCCCAGCCTACAATAGATCTTCATTTTTTAAAATCCTAGTAACTAGCACAAAAAATAAGAACCCCAAAAAGCAAGGGCAACAATGGCATGCAAGCTCCTGAACGTAAATAGTTTATTCTTCCCTACATGAACCAGAGATTGTGAGAAGGTAGAGGAAGGGAGAAGAAAGAAATGAATTCACAAGAAAAGCATCTACTTATTAAAACAAGAACAAACAAACAAAAAGCTTATATGCTTAAAATTATATATAAAAACTCAAGTTACAAAAAGAAAAGGGAAGAAACTCCAGGTAGTTCAAAAAATCACTCACTCAGATTGCAATAACAACAGCTTCCAAGAAGCAGTCTGTTTTTAGTAATAGCTAAATTTGTCACATAAATAATATGCCTAAATAATAAGCTGGTAGTTCGCAAGCCAGGAAATGCTGGCACAAAACAATATTGCTTAATAACTCATTAGAATTTATGCCACTAACTTTATTAACCTACTCAGCTTGGACTGAATAGCAGTTATTACTGCTAGAGTTTTAACAGTGAAGATGACAGGTATCACTTTTTATTGTTGTCTATGCAAATTTCTTGAAAATCCATGCAACTTGGAACTCATATAAAAATAGAATGCATTTTTAAGTTCAAAGTTACACAGACTATCACTGCAAAACTGTTCGTGTTCCTCCACTGAATTTTAGAGGTGTCATAAATGTTAAACACACTTAAGTGATTCCTGAGATAAAACAGAACTGTGTTTGAATTCTTTAGCCAAGCATAAGGCAAAAGAAAAACATATAGTTGTACCTTTGCAGAACTTCTATATGGTTTCAGTTCTCCATGGTTACTAATAAAACCCTCCCCTCTAGAAGCAAACCAGACTGCACAGCCAATGCTGTCATCCAGGACTGTATCCAGTGGGTAGATCAAGTGCCTTATGTGTTGCTGTCTCATTCTTTTCAATTCTTCCACTGTAACATTAATTTCCACAAAGTTCCAGGTTCTCAAAGGGTTAAGAACTTTTAATTCTTTCAGTCCTGCTCTACCAGTGATTCTGTCAGGAACATCAAATTGACTGGCAGTTTTAGCATCAAAAACTCGACAGCCTTCTTGATGAGAAAACAGATCAAGGTGTACCTCCTGGTCAATACATTTTTTTGAGGCACATTTTTGCTTACTTTGTTCTTTAATCATGAAAGCTACATTGAGAAGATCGATCGGTTCTTCTGTAGGAACATGCTGATCAGCAAGGGCTGCAATAAGCATAGAATCGATGCCTCCAGAGAAGAGCACAGCAACACGAGCTTTCCTGGTAGACAGGCTTACAATGTCTCTTCTCTTCTGATCTTCATCTCTAACCAGAGCTAAAACCCGTTTCTTCACTGCTTCACTAAAAACATCAATAAATTGATGAACTAATTTCTTCTTGTGCTCTACTTCGAGAAAAGCATGAAGGGTTTCTACAGACACTGTATGACCAACATTGTTAACATTAGTGCACTGACATTCACCTAAGGCTTCAGAAATTGTTTTATTTAAGGAAATAACTGGTGTTGTCAGACACAGTCTTGATTCATTTGCTACAACTGGGATGTGGTTTGGCAAACTTTTTGAAACTTGCTCCAGAACATTAATGAATATTTCTTCTACCGTTTTCTCTGTACAGCTGTATTTCCATGGAAACAATTGTAAAGACAAAGACTCAGCTGTTGCACAAGCTTTGAGATCAATTTTGAAAATTCCAGATGCTGGGACTTCTTGCCATTGTTTACCCGATTCATAATAAACACTTACAGATGAGAGGCACATAGCCCTCTCGACCTCATTACTGAACTGCCAAAGCAAGCTGCGACGACCAAAATAATCCCTACCAAACCACAAACAGTGACTAGATTCTTGATAGTAAATAAAAGACCATGGACCTCGGAGCGATGAAAAGAGTGACAAAATTTCTGCTTCGCTATTGCATAAGGTGAGACGATGAAACATAATTTCAGTGTCATTCTCTAGGGACCCAACATGAACTCCATCAAAAATTTCTCCATTCCAAAGGAAAACATTGCTATTGGCATCTTCCAGAGGCTGGGGAGTCATCAAACCCCTCAAGTGAAGTACATGACCAGAAAACAGACACTTGTAAGAGAGATCAGACGCAGCTGTTATCAACTGTTGGCTACTGTCTGGTCCTCTTCTTCTTAGACAGGAGAGCACATCCTTGCTGACGGAACCGTGAAGAGCATGCTGGCTAGACAAGGTAATGACACAACAAATACCACACATTGCTAATTTGAATTCAAGTGAACTACTTCTTGATTTTGTTTTCTGATTTTTTTTTCTCTGAATTCCAATGGATTATTTCTTGATTTTCGTCTTCTCTGAATTTTCTAACTCTTGATGTGCCTTCTTCAATTCATCTAACGTATCTGTTTAACAGAACAGAGAAAATAAATATATGAACTAGGGAAGTTGGAGAGGATATCCAGCAACTCCAGCCACCTGCCAATAAGGAGAAATTCAAGAAATAGTATAAAACACAAGTGCTATAATACTAAAATAATAAAAAATAGTTTATTGTAGCCAATTCTTCAATTATACAAAAATTATCCTTTCTGCTCCCCCCAAAATAAAAAAAAAAACACTGCACAAATACAAAGACACAAAGACTTGGAGAATGGCCAGCTATTGCCTATATAAATAGTATAATTTATATCTGTAATAATCAAAAAGAGTCAACACCAGAAACTGCATAAATAGCTCTAATCAAAAACATGAAATATATAGCAAAGCTTCATTTCAGGAAGTAAAATAAGTTTTTATTTCAAAATTTATACAATTCCACTTCATTTTACCAAGCTTTGTTCAATCATCAGCTCTTTCCATTTTTAAATACTTAATTATTTGATTAACTTTCACACTCCATACTTACTTTTGCATTGAGATAGCGTTTCTGTTCGATCTGCAAGGAAGAATATGTAGCTATTGGGTTGCTGCCTATAAACTTTCTGTAAAACAAAACCAAACTACAGTAAGTCAAACCAGCACCATCGTGCACCAGGAACAAACCCTGGCCCATTGAGACATCCTTAACTTTTGGGCCAGAATTGAGAACTCTGCCCTGCCTACAACAGCATTCTAATATACTGTCAAAAGTATATGATGATGCCATTTTCTTTCCTGTACTTCCCTTTTCATCAAATATAAAGAAACATCTTCTATATGAAAGCATGTACATCAAATGCAAAAATATTTTATGAATTCCCGTGGCCAATTCAAACATATTAGCCAACAAACAAACAAACAAACCCTTTGTCTTTTATTCAGTTCTAGATGACAAGCAGCCATCATCTCCTTAATATTAAAAGCAATCATGCTAAAAACATACACATATGATGTATGAAATGTCAGAAGGAGCTAATTCTTCACACAGTGTATAGAAAGTCTAGTAGATTTTCTACATTATAGAAAATTGTTACCTTTTATATAACTGTAAATCAAATGAAGATATGGAAACAAATATAGTTTATTTGTTGCCCTTATTTTCAGTTTCCCTCTTGCTTCTATGCTTTTTTTCTCTGATCCTAAAATGAAACAGCCAAAAGCAAATTTGTAAGTACTTACCCGGTTCTTCTTTAAATTAGAAAGCTCATCAACTACAATTTTCTGCTCTTTAATCTGCAAGGCAAAAGACACACTTCAAGTTAGTTCCTAAAAATGAACCAGCATGTTACAATCCTGTGGGGATTCTCTTTACCCCTATTTTAATAGGGCCACGATATAAGTTGCTCTTAATGAGCCTTGAAATGAAAGTGAAAGCAAATGTAAGAATGAAAAAAAAATATGAGCCACTGTTCAGTATTCCAAGCTGACGCTACAATTCTTGGGGCCATACAACTGATTTACATACATAACCTTCTTTTGAATAATTAATTTTAAATATTAATACACTTATAAGCTGCTGAATTATTTTTAAATAACTGCTTCAAAAGGAGATATCCTGCATGGACCGGTAGTTAGGCTGTCCCTTGGAATGACCATTGCTGGAAAATCAGCAATCTCTAGCTATTTGCAGCCACAGATCACGTTTTTGCCCTGAAAGAAAAAAAAAAAGGCAAACAACTAATTGAGAAAACATGCTATGTTTTCCCCATAAAATTATTTCAAGGACTACAGTACACTTTATAACACAGTTATTCTCAGGTTTTAAATGAAGAAAAAAACCCCTATCCACTATATTGTGAGCAAAGGCAGCCCTGCTCTGAAGTTTCTCTTTAGTTTTACACAAACTTCATCAGTGAGACCTGTCAGTCTGTTTGCCCGCACTGACAGATGCGCCAGGGCTTCCCACCTTTCATTATCACGGAAACTCTCAATGCTGCAGAGCAATGAGGAGGAGCTTTGGAAAGCCAATGGGCTCCACACAACTGCTTGGCAGGCGCGTGTGTCACCCTCCTCGAGGGACTGACCCAACAACCTCAGTATAAAAGCGTGATCCTCTCAGATTCAATCCCTGCCTGCTTCATTGCATTTTGGGGAATCAAAATGCATCACAGATTTTAGGTAACTTGATCGTATGGAAAGGATGCCAGTTTTTTTGTAGGGAGTATTTCCAAAGACCTTGACAGATTTCACACTGAACGGTACTACTGGGTCTTCTGAAAACAGCATCAGTTTAGGAGAAATATCATAAATGAGATTAAAATCTGCTTCGGCTCTCTGAGCAGCTGCAGGACAAGACACTCCAAGGAAAACTTCACCAATGCACGGGATGCCTCGAGTTAAGCCAAAAGCGGGGAAAACAACTCCGTTCCCCCGGTTCCTCGTGAGTCCAGAGGTCAATGAAGGCTCACGGCGCGGCCCGGCGCCCACCCGAGCTGTGAAACCGACAACCCGCAGCGCGGGCCGCGCCGCCCCCGCACCGCCGCAGGACCCGCTCCTGGCGGCGGCCGCGGCTCACGCACCCTCCGGCTGAGCTCCTCCTTGTGGCGCAGCCTCGCGCTCTCCTCTCCCGGACGCGGCGAGCGCCCCGACATCCCGCAGCCCCGCCGCAACGGCCGCACCAACGGCCGCACCAACGGCCGCGCCAACGGCCACCTTCCCCCTCGCAACCGGTGACGCCGCGCAGGCACGCACCGCATTGGAGGAGGCGCGCAGGCGAGCACCAATCAGCTGGCCTGCGCCCCAGCCGCGTGGGGCGAGCGAGCATGCGCGGGGGGGTGGGGGGGGAGTGGCCGTTGGAGAAGGGGCGGGAAGGGACGCGCCGCGTGGGCGCCATGTCGCGTGGGTGCCGTGTGGGACGGGGGTCGTTCTAGTCGCGAGCCAGATTTCTCCGTGGTTTTCTCTGTGTGTTAACTTTAAATTTTGTCAG
>VZSG01000094.1:1118566-1171699 GCA_013398315.1 Nothoprocta pentlandii | reverse complement strand
GCGCCCGGCTGAGCCGCTCTGCTTGTGTCTCCCGCAGGCGCCCTGCTCGGCTACCTGGCGTCCGCCAAGTTCCTGCTCTACCTGGGCCACGGGCTCTCCACCTGGGTGAGTAGCGCGGCGCGCGCCCGGCCCTGGCCCCGCAGGGACCCGCCGCCTTGGCAGCCTGAGCTGCGCTCTGCTCTGGATCCCCTGGAAATAGGAATTCCAGTACGTGGCTCCAGTGCCTTACCGGCTGCACGGAGCCCCTGGGATGCGCCCCAGGGGGAGGAACAGGGCACGGCCCCCGCTGGTGCCTTGGGAAAGGCGCGCGCAGCGTTGCAACATGCGCCTGCGTTTGTGCCCCCTTGCACGGGGAAACGGCGTTTGCAGCCCGCGGCGTCCTGCCGCTGCCCTCCCGCGCCGGCGGAGAGCGTCCCGAGGGTCTGACCCGGCAGAGCGCCCTCGGACACGCTTGGAGGGGGAAGGAACTCGTGCAGCAGCTCCCCTCGGTCAGGACACTAAAAAAAAGTCTGGTTCTCTTGATTATAGTAAAATGACAGACCAATACTGAACTAAAAGATGAATAATCATGTAATGTCGTCTTGATTTGCTGTAAATAGCTAGGCTCAAAAAGTGCCAAGTTGCTTTTCTTTGGATTTGGACTGTTTTAACGAGTGCTCTGTGTAGCACTGAGCCTACTGCTGATGGACAGTTAGAGCACTAACCTGCTGGCAGTGCCCTGCTTTCCCTCGTTAAAAAGGTTGCCTTGATGCTCCTGTTAATGGAGGAAGCAAGGCTTGGAGGGGCATCCAACACTTGTTTACCCAAGCGCAATATTTTTAGCAATTATTAATTTAAATCAGGGGGTCGGGTGATGTTTGGTTTGCAGTTAGAGTCCAGGGTTGTTACCTGCAGCTGTTTGTTCTGTCAATACAAGGGCCAAACTGCTTACCTGGCTGTCCCGGCTCCCTGCTGGCCAGCACCAGCAGAGCTCCAAGCTGGGATTGCTCAAATGCCTGTGAAGGGCCACTGAGTCCGGTGAAAACTGCAGTGCACGTGCAGGAGAGCAGGCTGCAGGGTGCCCGCTGCGCTCTCCGCAGCACCGGGAACTGCTCCCGGCTCCCTGTGGGCTGCTCTCGTGTGAGCGGCTGTCTCGAGCCGCCCAGGGGAGAGCAGCGTGGCCTGTTGTGACAGAACTGGCTGCAGGACTGCGCCGTTTTCATCTCCTGGGCTTTGATGTTCTCGTAGCCTGAATATGTGTTCTAACGAGAACAGTTTTCCGCAGGCAACCAACAGCGCTTCCAGAACTGAAATTACGGGAGCCTTGCTCTAAAATGTCAGTGTCCAAAATAAAAGCTAATAAAAAACGTATCTTCGCTGTTGATGAGAGAAATTGATCAACTTCTGTGTTGCCAGGCCACTCCCAGATACAGAAGTTAAAAGATTAAATCTCATGTCTCAAATGCTCAAATTTGAGCAAAGTCTAGGCTGTCTTAGGCTCTTGATCAGTGACAGTGCCTGCATGTGGGCAGGATGGCTTTGCTCAATGGGTGCCCCAGACTTCATGCAGTTGCTTCACATATATAACTTATTCCCATCTATTGCTCCACAGCGGCGAGTGAGGCGAGTGAAGCTGTTCTCCTAGTTGTTGTCTGCACTAGTAATTAGTCATACAAGTATTGCAGCTTCCCAGCTTATCTCTGCCACCGAAGATACCCAGGAAGCCTTTCATCAGGCAGCAGCCTGGCTACTGCTTGGCTTCAGTGCTGGGCTGGGACTATGTACACTTAACCTGAGAGGCTGTAAGGATGGTTGTAACAGAGAGCTAAAGACTGCCTTTACAAGCATGGTTAGGCCAAACAGCTATAGTTGTTCATTACAAGAAGTTTAAATATCCCTATATTGAGTCATCTTAAAGTAGGATCAAGTATGTATAATCAAGGCTTTGCCTGCTGTAGAGAGATATTTGCTATTGATATCTCAGTAAATTTTACTTTGAAATTTTGTATCAGCTTTGTAACCGCTAATGATTGAATGATTTTCTGTGGCACTAACTTACCTTACTCTCTGACTTCTTTAATTTTTGCAACTTACTTCCAGGTTGGAACAGCCTTGGTTATTCCCAAAGCTGCCTGTGTAGATTGGCCTGATCAAAGTTCTCTGGGTAAATAAGTTGGATGAGGTTGAACAGAGCTTACAGGTTCCTGAAATGCGTCCTGTAGCAAAATCACAATCTCACTGAAGTCAAGAGAATCATCCTGTAGGTCTCAAGTAGGATTGGGCTTCTCAGTCCAAGAGTAGTGACTGTTGTTGGCTTTTGCACACTCAACTTCTTAAGATTTCTCTTTCATTTCTAACAGAATTCAGTAACTGAAACATCTATGCATAAGGGAAAAACTCACAAGGTTTTCCTAGTGAGAAATATGTTTTAGAAGATGATTTTTCAAACATAAAGCCTGCCTAAGGCTAAGCATACATTGTAAATTGAATTTAGGGAAGAAATAGCTGAAGTCATATTAAGCTTAAGTGAATAGTAGACTTGAAGTTCTCTGTTCTTTCATGTTCTTTCTGTATCCCTAACTGTGGAATGCAAGTGTAAAATTTGAAAGATGCTTGGAAGAGTAAAGCTAGATTTGCCCTCTCCTAAATAATGAAGTCAGTTCTGCTCATGTTTGCATTCTTTCATTGGTTTTGTCTTAAACCATACAAAGCAATGAGATGCTGCTTTAACCTATAAAAAGTGAAATTTTATTTATAATTGGGACACAATTATGTCCACGGTTAAGGAGACCAGTGCCAGTTTGCAATGTTTGATGAAATGGCCTTCAGAATACTTCAGTAAATGTTAAAGGTCACATTCTTTAAGCATGCATACTACTACTATGTTTAAAACTTTTCTTTCAATTATGCTTGCAGTAGCCTTAACTCTTCAAATGGTGTGAATTTTATGCATCCTGATAGCTCTTTTAATCCGTATGCCAAATTTGTTATTTGCTCTTATAAAAGTGCTTTGATGTGACCACTCCAACTGTTCAGGTACTACGTGTTTCAAAGGTCCTTAAATACTTGTAATTGCTGCATTACACAGCAATTACTTAAGGTGAAGGAAGGGAACAGTTTCATATTTGGTCTGTAGGAGACTTAAGATCGGAGGCCCTTGTTAAGCATATCCTCTGCCCTAGAACAGTGTTCCCTTTATCTGCTTTGTTATTGATTAAGTAAAGCCTTTTCTGTAGAGCGCTTGCAACATGCTTAAAAATACAGTGAGATAATGACTCCAGTCATATGACAGCGTCGCCGACGTGGTTGTTAAATGACATTCCTAGATCTCTTCGGTAACAAAGAAATGCTTTAAACAGTATAAAAGTTATTTTGTTTAGACATCTTACTAGCTGCAGCAGCCGAAGAGTCAGAAATGTTCTATCAGAATATGGAAAAGTGTACAGTCAAAGGAACAGTGCAGTGGTAGGTGAAGTATAAACTAGTTCTGATATTCTGCCTCTTAGTAATATACCATTGTTTAGCATGGTTAAAAAGTTCACATTAATCGACTTCAGAGACCTGACCAAAAGGAGGCTTAGGACAGCACCTTCCTTGATTTACCTGTATTTGTGCTTCATTATTTTACTGAATTCTGACTCTTGACTTCTGTTTTTTAAAATTGCTTTAACATTTGCCCATCTAAGGACAAATCACTATCTTCAAAGTATTAAAGTATACTAATGATAATTGATATAAATATATAGTTGATATAAAGTATACTAATGATAATTGGTATCTTGTGGTATCTATTTGGTAGTCAGTGCTAGAGAATTGAAGTTTTCTCTGGATCTTGTTGGAAGTGGCTGGCAACAGACTTCTATAATAATATAGGATATATGTGGAATTTGATGCAATGCATAAGCTGTAATATACTGCTTAACTGGAGCAGATGATCACAGTGATACTTGGTTAAACCGGAGAGGAGGATATAGTTTGTGGTTTAAAAAACCCCACATGTGCAAAAAACCCAACGCTTGGTTAATTCAGACGTTTTTCAAGGCATTAGTAAAATGGCCCACTAGCTCTCTATTGTCTTCTTGCAGGGTGCAAATAGTAATGCTATGTGTGTACTTTATTTTTAAAGGGAGATCGTATGTGGCATTTTGCTGTCTCCGTGTTCCTGGTTGAACTTTACGGGAACAGCTTGCTCCTGACTGCAGTCTACGGGCTGGTTGTGGCGGGATCAGTTCTGCTCCTGGGAGCCCTCATTGGAGACTGGGTGGACAAGAACTCCAGGCTCAAAGGTTAGCATGGCTAGCGCAGGCCGTTTCCTTAAGGCTGGATCAAACTAATGTCAAAAGACAAAGGTATTGAACACATCAAATCAAGTAAGAACTGGGCTAGCTCAGGCTCTTAAACAAATGATTTTGCTTCAGAATGATACCTATTTTTAATATATATGCTCTAGCCTGTTGTGTAAATGGGATGGCATCAAGTTCTTCACATGCTTTCTCTTTTCAAGAGTTACGTAATGGTATTACTCAATGACACATGAAAAGCAAATTTCAGAGACTTAGAACCAACTCTTGTTTTTATCATTTTAAAAGAAATAATTCAAGTAGAAAGTTTGTTTTGATAGCTGAGAAAAAGCCTACTTGGGCATAAACCCTAAAAGGTGCAAAGCCACATTAGACATGATATTGACTCTGAGACAATGGATGATTAAAAACAAAGTCTAAAATGACACCTCCATTTTTGGGGAAGGGAGGGGCACTGAGGGAAGGAAACAACTAGGAAGCTAAAAATATTTACAAAATCTTTGTTCTTTAACTACTCTTTCTGTAAGCTTATAGATTGGTTATTCTTGCGTTCATTATTGTTGCTCTTCTCTTTGATTTAACACAGTGGCCCAGACATCCCTGGTCGTGCAGAATGTGTCTGTCATCCTGTGCGGTGTTATCCTGATGGTTATCTTCTTGTTTAAGACACAGCTCTTGACCTTATACCACGGATGGCTTCTTGTGAGTGCTCAAACTTGTTAACAAGGAATTTACCTAGAAGGAAGTTTTGGGGGGAGTATGAGAAAGAAGAGGGATTTTTTTATTCTACTCTAATCCTTTTAGACAATTCTGTGACTAACTGGCATATAAAATCCAAGCTAATTGCAAAAAGAGGGGTGATTTGCTTTCTGTCAGAATGGTAAAGAAAACTTCTCGTGTTTGAAGAATAATGCTTAACTGGATGGGGTTAAATGTAAATCTGTAGTTTCTGGTTGTGTGATGTAGCAGTGGAGGTCTCCCATCATCACTTTTCTCACTCCGTAACTTTTTCCCCCCGTTTTTCTAGACGATGTGCTATATCCTGGTTATCACGATAGCAAATATTGCCAATTTGGCCAGCACTGCCACAGCGATCACAATTCAGAGGGACTGGATTGTGGTGGTTGCAGGGGAAGACAGAAGCAAACTGGCAGGTGAAATATGTTGCCTTTTTAATACCTTAAAGTGCCTTACTTTACAAGTATGACGTTAGGTTAGAATTTCAGAGGTCAGTGCACTTCAGTTCTGTTAGGAAAAAGCTTAAAAGAGTAACCTCTGTTTTTTTTCCCTTCTATTCTTGACTACACTTGCCGAGGTTAGAAACTACTGTGACTGATTACAATGCAGTTAGGTAACCCTAAGCTTTTGTTCTTCATTTAATCTTAAAGAGAAACTACTTTTTTTTTTTTAATCAACCAGGTAAACATATGTGCTCTTAAATCAAATAGCTTTTCCTATTAAACACTTGGTTATTTAACTTTCAGGTACTTAAGGCCAAGTGTTGCAATACTTTATTTTTAGGCTTCTGGGATGCAACAAAACTGTTGCCTAGCCAGGCACCTTATATAGAGATCAAAGAGGATGAATCAGTCCAGAACAGTTAAGTACCTGGATCAGGAAACTGCCAATGTAAAATGCTGTGTATTTGGAGTTCTAACTTCTACAGCATTAGGTGCCTAGCTCAGAGCTGTGAATACTGACCTTCTGTGGGAACTGAAAACTCTCATCTGTTATTTGATACCTCTAGTATTAGACTACAAGCTTAATATTCTCTTGGCTTATCAAATATTTTTTCTTCTACTTTTTCCTTTCTTGCCCAGTGGAATGGCATCATCAGAGAGTTTCCATCCCAGTTCTGTAGCTAGATGGTCATGACTACTAGGATGTGAAATGGTTTGTGATCCTCTACAGGCCAAGGACATGTTGCACCTCACTGGGAGAGTTTCCAGGGCTAATCCCAAAGGGATGTATGATCAATGCCTGGCTGTGTTGCTGCTCTGCTTACCACACGAGACAGTGTGGAAGCGCTGTCTTTCATTACTACCTTGAACAACTTCTGTGGAGTCTATATAAGGCAGTAAGAGGAGTTGAGCCCTCTTAGAGGAGTTGATATTGAAGTACAGATGAGGCAATGTAAAGTTCCTCCGTGCCAAGATGCAAAGCTCACTGAGGTAACTCTGGGTCAAAGTTTTAAGTACAAGATATTTGTGGAGTTTAGGTGCCTCCAGGCTTAGGCAACACTTCAGTTTTATGAAATATTTTATTTAAAGCTACCTAAATTGTCCATAAAGTTCCATTCTTATGCCTAAGTTCTGGGCTTTAGACTCTTATATTAGGTCAGTCTCTAGTAAGTCTCTCCCTTCCTCAACAGAGGGTAGAGAAGTCTCAATCTCACTTCCCAGTACACAAATTTTCCCTGTAGCTTTTACTTTGACCTTGCAGTGCCTTTATAGGTCATGCCTTTACACATATGAATCACAAGTGGAAAAAATAGTTCCATCTCTAGAAGCCTTAAGGCTCTAATGGCTCTCATTAACCTTTCTTCCTGTGTTAGATCATATTCAGCAAATCATCCCCCACCCCCTGTACTTCTACACATGAGATAAGGTACAGACCACACCTGCAGAGAACTGCATGGCAGGCAGTCCTGGGTCTGCTGTGACTTCGGACAGTGTTATGTGACCATTCTCTGTTGGAAACCAGGCAAGAGGTTCCTGAGGACTGAGGCAACGTTGTATGAAAGAGGAAAACAAAAGCTCAGCAAATCTGAAAGCTCTGCCAGGCAGGTATAGGGTTGTGTGTTTAATCATAGTGTAATTTGTGCATCTTAAGATAATGCAGAAATAAAATGATGCATTGATAGCAGCAAATACTAGTTTCTAGCTTTGTTAGTGTCCTCAGAGATGGGTCTTAACTAGCTTGGTGGACTAAGACAGCAGATAGGAGCTGTCTTGACTTCCCCTTTTCACTTTCATCGTAATCACTGATTAGTCTTTTAATTTACTGATTCTTGTGTATCTGTCAAGCTAGCCTTAGGTAACTAACTCAGTGTACCTTCATTTTTGGAATTTCTAAAGCAAAACATTAACTAAGTGTTTGAACTCAAAACAGAATAACTTAAACACATCTTCTAATGGCAGAGCAATTAGATTGACTCCAGATTCAGAAAGAACAGATGCACTTTGGTTTACAATTTCACTCATTTGTTAAAAGCTCTTTTCATAATAGGATCCTAAAAAGACTATGAGATATTTCTAAACAGTGTGAGGACCTGATGTACTAACAGCATCTGACAACTCTTAAAGACAGAAGAATGGCAATATTAATTGGAAACCTGTAGCAGCCTGGGCACTGAAGCAGATTCTGGAGCTCATTAGATCGGGGAGTGAGTAGAAGAATCCCCCTCTTGGCAAAGGGAAGCCATGCCCCTGGGAAGAGGCTCCTTGCTTTGACCATAAACATACAAGTGTAGAACAGAAGGCAGCAAGGACTTTGCTCAACATGTTCTGAGAAGGCCTACAAGTTCCAGCAGCCAATGTGACTCAATAAGGAAACTTAAATCTATTTCAAAGGTCTGCTGCTATCGCTGACTACTGTGTGGTCACCAGTTATTAGAAATGAATGGAAGAGATTAAGGAGTACATGGCTCAGGAGTGGAGAGGCAGCATTAGCTAAAACTATGTTTACAGAATCTGTTCTGCCATGCGAGATCCCCATTAGTGTCCAGAGCTGCACGTGCTGGGTTTGAGTGCCACAGAGCAGCTTAGGAGTACATCAGGCACCTGGATGCAGGAGCAGTGTGTGATGTAGGTTATTTTCACTTAGTGGGTTTGCAGCGGAGGAATTTCTCCATGCTCAGTCTGGAAGCCTTCATCCAGGAAGATTTGAGGAGTGGGAATTTAGCTTACTAACACCTGGTTTATCCTAATAAATTTAAATTTTTCTTTCTCATTCTGATTTCTCGTAAACTTAATGAGCACACACAAATGCTTCTAGTTTGCAGTCCTGCTACAAGTGAAGTCACTTGTCGGGGGTCTTCCCTTGACGTGATATGTTCTGGAACTTGATGTGTGTTTAGGTGCAGTTCTCATTGTACTAATGAATATTTCCCTGTAACTGTTAGCAACTTCATATTCTCAAATCATCTCTGACAGACATGAATGCTACAATACGAAGAATTGACCAGTTGACCAATATCTTGGCCCCAATGGCGGTTGGGCAGATAATGACGTTTGGCTCCCCAATGATTGGCTGTGGCTTCATTTCGTGCTGGAACTTGATGTCTATGTGTGTGGAATATTTGCTGCTCTGGAAGGTCTATCAGAAAACCCCTACTCTGGCTCTCAAATCTTCAAAAGTTGAAGAATCAGAACTGAAACAGCTGAATGTAAAGAAAGGTATTGAAAGTACTAAAGTAGCTGTTCAAAAGCACACTGCATCGGTCAAAGCAAAACTTAATTGTTTTTCTGTCTTGTTTGGATGCTGTTTTGAGGATACAGCTTTTCAGTTTGGGTCAAAAACACCAGGACTGTAAGTAACAATGTTTCTTGCTCCAGCTATTAGGAGTTAGCCCATAAAATTAGCTAAAAGATGAATCCTCTCAGCTGATCCTTTAGAGTAATCCTGCCCTGTTGAGAGCTGGTTGATGTTGATGAATATCCATCCATCTCCCATCTAGTATGCCAACAAAGCCCTTTGATAGACAGTGTCTACAAGCAAACTATTTGTGTAGAATTTTTCCTCCTAGCTGGTCTCTGCTTACATGCAGCACTTTACTTGCAGGCTTTTAGGAAGTTGTGGGCTTGATGAAGTATTTTACTCTAGCTAAAATAAGTAGAGTTTCTATTTATTTTTATACTTTCTATCCATACAACCAATCCAAATACCACTCTGGTTTTTGGATTTGCTTATGAACAGTGAAAGTGTGGTGCCTTATATAATTTCACTTCTACTCCTTTAATATAAAAGAGCATGATCTAAAATCAAGTTTGGAAAGGTTTTTATTGTATTTTGGGGTTTTCTTGCTTGTTTTGCGTTGGTAGGCTTCAGCAAGCTTCTCTGCAATAATAGAAGATAGTGCCAGAGGATTAAATATTTCCTTTTCATGGTTAGTGCATTCAAACATAAAAAAAACCTTTGAAATACAAAGTAGCATTAACTAATATCCATTATTTTCTTTATGGAAGATTGCTTAGAACATTCAGTCACAAGCAGTTTATCAAGACAAAAGCATCACCTGTTCCTTTCCCACCAATTTAACGAACAGAACTGTGGTTTAAATACAAACTTGATCTTACTGAAGGGAGTTGAGGACCCTTAAACATGCAACTCCTCGGAAGCCGATGCGCTTCGGCAGTGGCGAATGCTCGCTGTGAACAAGCGTGCGGGTGTCTTGCAGTTCTCACTTTGCCCTTTCCTGGCGGGCATCTAACAGCTGCGTTTCTGCCTGCAGAGAGTGACGTGAAGCCCGCTGAAGGAGTGCAGCTCGTGGTCGAGAAGGATGCCGGCGGCGCCGAGCCCCGGCGGGACAAGGAGGCCGGCTGCGCCGCGCGGATCGCCGAGCCGTTCATCACGTTCCGTGATGGATGGGTCGCCTACTACAACCAGCCGGTGTTTCTGGCAGGCATGGGCCTCGCCTTCCTCTACATGACCGTGCTGGGCTTTGATTGCATCACTACAGGCTACGCGTACACTCAGGGTCTGAGCGGCTCCGTGCTCAGCCTCCTCATGGGGGCCTCGGCGGTCACGGGCATCATGGGCACCGTGGCTTTCACGTGGCTGCGCCGCCGGTGCGGCCTCGTGCGCACGGGCCTCGTTTCTGGGGCGGCCCAGTTCGCCTGCCTCATCCTGTGCGCCATCTCCGTGTTCATGCCGGGAAGCCCTCTGGATCTGACTGTGTCCCCCTTTGCCGACATCGGTGCCAGGCTGTTTGAGAGCAAACCCTTGCCCACCATTGCATCTCCGGGAGAGAAGCTTGAAATGGCTTTTGCAACTGGAATGCCCTCCTTGTTAAACGGGTCTGCTCCTGGTGACGGTGACCCGGAGTTGAGTCCTGAGCCTGTGCCTTTGATCTCTGTTAGTCTCCTGTTCGCAGGAGTCATTGCTGCTAGAGTTGGTAAGTAGTGTATATTGGCATTGGAATCTGACTTACTGACTGCGCTTAATTCTAGGACTTGCAGAGCTAATCAGCTAAATACAAAGTTGATTTTTACAATTGTTGGCTGCATTTGAGTGTTCCACAGCATTTCTAAGACTTAATTCATTACACTAATGTTCAAGTGAGCATACAGTAGTATTGCTAATCCAGACTGCAGTTCTAACTTTTTGAATATCACACTGGACTTCGGATCATTAAAACAGTTACCACAATTGGAGATGAATGCAACTTGTTTTTTGGGAATGCACACCTCAATTTCCCTTTCTTCCCAACTAAATAGAACTACTCATTAAAGGGAAACAATATGCAACATCTGTGCTACTATAACTTTCAAATTTAGCATTTTAATCCATTCATTAAATGGTCTAATTTCAGTGTTTAATATTTAATTTGAAACTTGTGAGCAGTATGGAAGTTCAGCTTACTAAGCAAATAGTTTGCTTTGGATGAGAGCTTAATATTGTGAAGGACTTCCACACAATCAAAACTAGCATATCCTCAACCAGAGAAAAAGTTGAATCTGTAATGAAGTCTTAATTCTCATGACCATTAGACCTTTGTCTCTTGAATTTCTAGTGCTTCATATGAATTTTGGTGAAAGAAAATACTTGGTTATTATGCATTAAGCTTTCTAATTAAGCGTTTAAAATGTATATACTTTTTTCAAGCATGTCCTTATGCAGAATTGAGTAATGGTTAATACTATGAATGTGCTTTAAGGTATAAGATACCTTTAAATAAGGAACAGACAGTTGAGAAAACTGTGAAATTGATAGATGTCTTCAACACATAATAGGTAAGGTAACGTATTATTTAAGGAAATAAGAGCTATTGTTTTTGCTTTACTATTGACTCTGCTGGTCTCTCTGGATTAGTGCTGAGTTTGTCCTTTGTTTCAGGCAAATCTGAGTGTTCACAAAAATGTGTGCCAGTAACGGGAGCTGACAAGTCCAGTAATGTGGATAACTGTCTTTTCTTTCCATAGGCCTTTGGTCCTTTGATTTGACTGTCACACAATTGCTCCAAGAAAACGTGATGGAATCTGAAAGAGGCATCATCAATGGTGTCCAAAACTCCATGAATTACCTTCTTGATCTGCTGCACTTCATCATGGTCATCTTAGCCCCTAACCCTGAAGCTTTTGGCTTATTGGTGCTTATTTCTGTGTCTTTTGTTGCAATGGGTCACATAATGTACTTCCGATTTGCCCAAAAAACCTTGGGAACGCAGCTTTTCGCATGTTGCACTCCTGATCCCAAAGCAGTCTCTGACAGCTCACCATCTGCTGATACATCTACAGTCTGAAGGATTTTGCTACGCATACATCACGGTTAGATGTATAGAAATGGTCACAAAAAGCAGTCTAAGGTGTTTCTCTAGAGTTGAATACATATTTAAGAAAGCCTTCCCAAAAGAAATGTCATCTTATGGTGAAACCTACACATTGTGTTTTGGACTAGGGACAACCTAGTTAGATCTTAACAGCTGGCATTTGAAAGGCTCCCCAGAAATTACAGATGAAGAATTTCATCAGAAAAACTTACAATTTCTGTCCCGCTCCTACATCATGATACTGTTTGGCAGTTTTACACACTTACTTTGTCCATATTTGTTCCTTGAGCAAAATTAGGTTTTTGCTTAGTTCTTCTAGAAAAGCTTCACTTTCCATTTTCTCTTTGTCTTTTCTTTTACCTTTTGTTATGTTCTGTTCCACATATTACTCTTTTGCCAAACTGGATAAAATCTTTCTTGGAGGTCTGAAGGGGATTTCAGACTTGTTCGAGTGTTTTACCAAAATACACCTCTTCCATGATTTAACTTTACAGAAACATCTGTGCAGCTTTTCACTATTCCTTACAAAATAGATTAGCTCTAGGTACAAAGTATTGTATTATGCTTTTGCACTTCATAAAGTAAAGCATATAACCTCATTTTAGTAGAAGCTATTAATGTAATATAACATAAAGCATAGCAGTTTTAACTCAAATGCCAGATCTGCTCAGTTTTGTAGCAGAGAGTGCTAAGGTCAGGAGTACTGATACAGAAAGGTAAGTCGAGGGCTAATTTAGCCTTTGCCTCAGAGTACAAGCAGCTTTGGTTTATTTTCAAATGGCATGGCTTTAAGAAACCTTACTAAGCTGATGCAGAAAACGATTACTAGTCCAGGCAAAACACATCTGAAAAAGTGGATTTCTTGCATTTGTTTTACAGTTGGATGGATTTTACAACTTTAAGTTGATTCTAAGATACCTCTAGAACAGTATCCACCATTGGACTGTGTGGCCCTCTAGGAACTTCAGAGAAATGGAGAAATGTTATCCCTTTGATTTCAGGAAGTTCTTGCATTATTTGACCCTGCACATGTACTAACCCAGTGCTTTTGTTGTCATTAGCCATTTATGCACTTTTGTGGAAGCTACTCTAAGCACTTTGCTTTTCAGTGGAGTTGAATCTTGCAGTATTCCAAGTTTTCCTTTGGTGTGACAGCATGATTTTTAAAGTTAAATCTTTGTTAAATGTTTGTTTGCAAAATTAGAAGAATGAAGAATAAGAAAAGGTATTTTTTACATGTTGCCAAGGTTTTTAAAGTTTTTATTTTAGGTACTTTCTTGAATAGTCATCTATGTTGCCAGACTTCAGCCCTGGAATGTAAACGTATCAACTCCATGGACATTAATGGCGTTACACCAGGGTTGAATCTAGGCCAGTTATCTAACTAAAAAAATAAAAAAATGAAGATATCAGTCTAAATAGAATGTAAAAAAAAAAGTAGTTTCTATCTCAGATATGGTATTTTGTGAGGGGGCTGAAACTGAATGAGTGGGAATCCAAAGTACAGCCTCATTGTAGCCCTTGGTATTCAATAACTGGATGTAATAACAATTTTCTCTAATAGACCAAAAGTGATCATAACTGAAAGGCTCTCAGGGATATTTTCATTAGATCTTTTAAGTGTTTATACTTTGACCAAGCTTCCTTTTTTTTATTATTATTGTAATAGTGAAATAGGTAGAGTATCTTTCAAATCTGACTCAATCCTGAGTACAACTTCTGCAGGAAAAGGTAATTTTGCTATCAGCAAAATTTTAAATGTCAGAAGAGTATTAGAGCAAGCCTGTCTGGATTTGCAGGATAAAGCTGCCCAAAGGTGGCTTCTACAGTCCATGATAGCAAGTAGGATTGAACCAATGAGGAGTTCTGAAGCGCACTAGTAAAATCTCTGCTTTGCCAAATATGTTGTGTTTCCATCCATCTGTTAGCTGAATTGGGACCAGATTTTAATATTGCTGAAAATAAAAGTATTAGTGTCAGTAAGTGCCTCTGTATTGCACTTCCAGGAACACCTGCATGCCACCATGTAAATGCCATTCCCTGTCCATCCGAGAAAGCTGGAAATGCATTTCATGGGGGGCTCTCTCTAGCCTACAGAAATGCCCTGTTCCTGAAGCCTGATCTCGTAGCATGGGACACCAGGCATTTTTTTGGCTGCCCGTCCAAGAAGCCCCTTACTGGCAGGTGGGAGCCCTACTCTCAGTTTCCAAATGTTCCCAAAGTAGAGTTTGTTCTGAAGAGCAATGTAGCCTTATTCTTGGGTCAGAGTAGCTTTGTGTTTCACAATCTCAGTGCATACTGGCATCTGCATCTCAAGCCAAAAAAGTAGCATTAGGAGGGGGCTGGTCCTTCAGATTTTGCATGCATACTCGTGCTAGAGGTATGTGTGTGCAAAGAATACATGACCTGATGCCAGGACAATCCTAAAAGATTGAAAGTAGCAAGAATGTCTTTAGCTTTAACAGGAATACAGACATTTATATTGGAAGTCAGGTATATTTTTCAGACCTAGTCAAAAGATGTCAAAAATTGTGCTGCTTGAGCACACACCCCATGTGTGTTTATACCTTTAACATATACACAGACACTCAGTGCTTTGAAACAATGTGGAGCCTGAAATTTTACTTAGCAGGACTTTTGCGAAGTAAGCATTTTTGGCCTATTTATTTATTTTTTGGATGTCCAATTTGGATGTAAATTGCCCTTAAAATGTGCACACTAAAATATCAATCTTACCAGAATAGCATATTTTGTTATACAACTTTATGCTGGACATAGTATTGATTGATATATTAATCTTGTTAATAAAGCTTTTGAATAATTTTGCTTCAAGATTTGTCTTGCATTATTCAGTGTGGGGACATGTGTATTGTGGTATGCTGCATGTAACACGGATCCTGAGGGTGAAGGTTTTCCATAATAAATGTCTGGAAACAGCCAGAAAGGACAAACAAGTAGCAAACAAATGTCTCATTTCAAAAAATGTCTAGTGCTTTTGGGGAGTGAAAACTGGCAGATGCTACTGAGTCAATCCCAAGTCGTGGGCTCTTTGTGATTTTCAAACAATACTTGAGAATTACAAGCAAATCCCAAATAATTCAGGGTAAAGATGATATTTCTGCTAAAGAAGAATGCAATTAATAGATCCGTGTTTAGTAAAACCCAGCTCTAGGGGGATGCTATTGCCTCCTTATGTGTCTCAAATTGACCTGTTTTCAGGTTCTCTGGGAATATGCCGAATATCATTCCTATCTTTCTCTAGCACCTCTTACCACCCATGTTCATGTTTTTCTCCACTGCTTGTGTTTACTGCAATCAGTATTGTGCTATAATCATTGTAGGTTTAAAATACAGGAGTCTTAGGCCGCGGGAGTGAGACTGTGGCTGCAGCTTCTGCTTGAACAGAGAGTCTACGTTTCCTAGCGCTGAAAGGCCAAGTAAAGTGGACGAGGAGTTAGCTTGAAAACGGGCAAAGCGTGTGGACAAAGCACAAGCTGTGTGACAGTGCTTCATCCAAACACTTCAGCTCATCTTCATGCGAGGCAGTATTTCTTCCTAGTTCAGCTTTTACCAACTTTGGTGACAAGAAAAGCACATAAATCCCCTGCTTTCCACTCTTGTTCTACATGCACTTTGATGGAGCAAACTGCGTTTGTTCTCATACATGCAGTTAGAGCTGTTCTTCCTTCATAAATGCCCAGAAAGCTGCTTACATCTAGACAGTGAGACTGCTCCTTTGGCAGGCAAGGGAAGGGGAATGGATGCTGGACCCTGCTGTAGGTGCCTGGGCACCACTCCTTTTGGCAAAATAAAATATATAACAGATACATAACTGACGTAACAGAGTTAGCCAAATGAGCAGCTGTTGTTGCGATAGGAACTGCTTCAGAAAGCACAGCTGTTTATTCCTGACAAGACACGGTGCCTTTTGGACATGGCAAGGACGGTCTATAGAGTATTGACATCCACTGGTAGCATACTGGAGCCTCAACCTAAGTTGCTCCTTCAGCAGCAAGAATAACGAAGTCTGTCTTTGAGATCTGTCCTTTTCACCAAATTTGAGCAGAATTCACTAGCGGACTGCAAGGCGGTTTGGTAGGAAGTGATGGTGGCGTGCGGGGCGCAGAGGATCCTGTGACTGCAGAAGTCCTCTGTCCTTAGGAAACAAGGGTAAAAACTGAGGGCATGTGATAAGCCTCTAGCCTGAACTCTAGTCAACAGGATCTCCTCAACAAATTGGAAAAGTGGAAAAAAATGGACAGACACCAGATGCTTGCAATCAGAAATCAAGAAAATATGTCTGTAAGACAAGTTAAAGAATTAGGATCCTATAAAGACCAAGAGCTGACATGATAACAATATCTGAGGACGTTAAGGAGGATGAGAATCATATATGATCTCATGCTTGAGAACATAAGCACTAAAGATTCAAAATGATGTGTCTTGATTAATGCCATAATATTCTAGTGAAGAGCCTTCTTTAAGAAAAAAAGGTCTTTCTCATTATTTTTCAGTCTGGCAGTTAGAAATATTAGTCTTTCTTTCAAGTTATTTTGGTCATAGAAGCCTGGCCCTTATTTTCATTAGACAGATTTGCAGAAGTTATTTTCCAAAATGCTTACATGCCTCAATATTACTGCGCAGAGCCAGCCTACGTTATGCATATACATCTCCTATGCAGTCTGCTTCTTTGATCTCTTATAGCTGTCCAGAACCTGCTGATTTAAACAGGAGCTATTGATCTTACCTTGGAGGACATGGGTAGCATGTTTTTTGGGTGTCCTTCTAGAAAGGCGTGTTTTGGCTTAAGGCTACTGGAAGGGTAGGTGTAATGTTTGGATTCCTTTGCATCTGACAGCTTCTCTCCGTGAACCCACCACATTAGACCTAAGAACTGACAGAGAGTTATGAAAATATGTTGTCTTTCCAGCTGAGAAAGAGGGAGGATGAGTTGCTTGTGTTAGAAATATTTGCTCAGCTGTTACTGGAGTGGGGCCAGTCAAAGTTACTGTTTACAGTATAAAGTGTGCTGCACTCCACTTATCTTTGAAAGATGAAACAAGGTAGAGATTCCATTCCTTGGGACAGCTTTGACAACAATTTCAGAGGAGTGAAAATGAATTAATCAAAACAGAGAATGAATTAATCAGAACAGAAAATGAATTAATCAGAACATTTTAGATGCCTGTTATGAGCCCGCATGTTTGCATTTGTTCTCCTGTGCTCCCTGTGCCCCATGGAAGCTTGCCCTGCCACCGGCACTGCTTGGCTGCACACGGAGGAGCAACCCGTGGTGCATCTGGGGACCAATTTCAGCAGCATAATCTCCACATACAGGTATACCGAGTGGATGGTGTCAGGAACAAATTCCCCTCCACAAAATATACACTATGTTAGAGCAAAAACACTTTCTGGAGAGGAACACACAAAATGCCACTTGAGGTAGCACATGCCCATGGCTGGAATCAAACTGTTTTTCCCATTGGCAAAGTTTTATACAGGAAAGTCTCCCCAATGTCTTTTGACAAGTTTCTTCCCCACTTGAAATACCTTGAAAGTGTATATGGGTCAGGAGGCTTTTATGTGGTTTCACGACATAACATAGCTCTTCATTTTGTACAGAAATTGTCATATGACAGAGAAAGAGTAATTTATGTAATGCACACTTCAGGATCTTGAACTTTACTGCCTTTTTCCTGTGTTTGCTGTCCCAAGATAGCCTTTCAAGTGATTTTCACGTGCCAAAGAAGTCACACTTTGGCTCTTTTTTTTTCCCAAAATTCTGCTTGCTTTAGTTGATGCATTAAACTGGCCAGTGCCACTAGCCTCAGTGCAAAGCCACCATATCTGCAAAAGAATAACATGTGCCTCATCAGCTTTAATTCCTTCCTCTGCCTGTTTAACTTGACTCATAATTAGTCAAAAGAGCGTGAAAAAAAGAAACTGTTCTGTTGTTCAATTCCTCTTTTTTTTTTTTTTAATTTTGTGAGTCTGTGCGATTGATCCACTTTTAATGTAATTCAGTGAGCAGGGGAATCTGATATGAGGATGTGTATTCTTTAGATTCACGGCAGCTTGATTAGTCAGTAACAGCGAGATTTTTCTTTTTCCAAAGTGAATGCACAGCTGTATCCTCCCTTCACAATTAGCGAGTTCTGCAGTTATCCAGCTCTATTTAGTTAACCAAGACTAAATTCTCAGGAAAGAAATGGCAGCTTAACTTAAGTATTAACTTAGGTTACTAGTTGAATTTCAGAGATATAAAGGAAAGTAAGGGTCATTTCATCCGCTTAGTTAAGCTAAAAAATAAAAGTACAGATCAGCATCTTTCTCAACCCTAGCCAGGTACCTCCACATTCACGGAGGTCCAGGCTAGTGTACCAGAATAGGTGCTGATCTCTAGGTTTATACATTTCCAATGCATCACTTATTTGTTCTGGATAACTTCATATTCATTGACAAATCCAACACCAGAAAAGAGAGAGAGGGGAGAGCTTTGTTGGGCTGTTGTCACTTAGAGAAGAAGCATTTTGCACAAGTAGTACTTCATCGAGGTTGTCAGTGGAAGAAGAGTAGTCAGGGACTCTCCTTCAGGTCCGGCCTTGCCACCACCCAGAGCTATGTAATGAGATGGCTGAGGCAGCTGCAGTTGTCATTTTTGAAATAAACGTCATCTCTGTCATTTCAAATAGATATGAATAGTTCAAATAGATATGAATAGTTCACTTTAGTAGCAATGGCTGCAACTTTTACCATGCGTTTTTATTCCACTGGATTTGCTTACATGTATGAATATAGAAAAATAAAAGGAACCAGCAATTTTGCAAGACAGTTCTGAGGAAGTGATACAGACATTATTGGAGGTATTTAAAGATGAGTCAGATGGATAAAATGAACAGATTATGGAAGCTTTGAGTATGAACATTGGCTAGAAATGGAAAAGATAGGTCTGAGCGGTTTTCAGGATGCAGCAGCATGTGTCTGATGGCAAAAGAACCCAGGGGAGGGAGGCAGGTCTACAAAGAAGTCCAGAAGTGAAGTTTCTCCAACATACGGAGAAGAGCACATTGGAGGGCTGAGTCCAGGAGTATCCAAAACAAAAAAGTATAAACATGACAGAACCAGAAAGTGCTGCAGAAAGTGCAAGATACAAGAGGGCACTACAAAATGAGACTCGGAGGTCTGTCATCAACTCTCTTCCAGTCATCACTTAAATCTCTGTACCCTTCAAAACTGTATTTTATTTGAGAGGACTTCTCATCCTTCCCTGCTTCCTCATCACCAGATAATCAGCTATTGGTGATCACACTGGAAAGAACTGGCTGTAGGTCCTAATCCTGCTCTGAAGTCACCGGGAAAGAGACTAGAATAACCCTAATGACAGTGACTGAAGCCTTAATTACTTGGGGTGCTCATGTCTTGGGCCTGAAGAATGAGGAGGCCCACTAATTCACTCTTTCAGATAATCTCAATCATTTAATGCTGAAAAATTGAAGAAGGAAAAAAAATAAAAAAGAAGGATAAGAAGCAAATGCTGTTCATAGATTTCAGGAGAAAAGAGCAACCTGCCAGGCCAAGACCCTGGAAACACCTCATCGCAGCTGTGCTGAAGGGTTTAGTGGCTTCCTCAAGGAGAAGCTGAGAGAAACACCTAGCAAAACAAGTACCTACAGCCTCCTACATAGGGCTGAGCCTAGAGGTCACCTGTGTCATCAATAAAACTAGCCCAGGATGTCTCTCCAACCCATCCCTGACATTCAGCCCCCATGACTTAAAGCACCTCACAGGATATCATGGAAAATACAGCCCTTGCTTCTTGAGCAGGCTGCCCTATAGAAAGGGACCTACTCAAGCAAGTCAACAGGGATGAGGGCAAAGCTAGCAAGCACAGCTGCAACAAAGCCTATCAGAGATCATCATTACCTGCACCTGGGTCTTCTCAAGCCAGCTATCTCAACCTCTCACCCCTCATTAGCCTCGTTAAGCAATCACCTTCCAAGGCTTCAAATAGACCTCACATTAGCATATTTTCCTGCTTTATCTCCTTGAGGAAGGTACCTGTTCTTCCCTGGGACTACAATGCACCTCCCTGTGCCCTGGGGGCAACACAGCATGGGCACCCACCAGGAGCCACACAACTACTGCACAAAGGTAAGTCCTGGTTACTCTGAATTTCCTCAGAGCAGGAAAAACATGGAGCTTTGTGAATGTTTTGAGGGTGCCCTTGCGCTGATATCATGAAGGAGAGAGAGGGGCTGCAGAAGGGGGTTGTGAGCGGCAGCTCTGCAGCAGGCCCTGAGCACAAGCAGCTCAAGGCCGTCGCTGGCGGCCTCCTGGTCCCTTGCCAGAGGGAGCTGTGTTTTCCCAGCGAACGTGACTCAGCACTTTGTGCAGCTGGCGTGCTCCGAGTGCTGCTGTCGTGTGCCTTCTTTTCACCTCATCTGTGATGACATTGTGAATCTATTACTGTGTAACTGGTTAATAGCGAGCTCTGGAGAGCGATATGTGCTCAGTGTGGTGAGAGGAGTCGTCTGAGTGCCCGTGGTGGGTGCTAATGACGTTCCTCTTGAGCACAGCTCTCTGGGGTGCTCCTCAGGATACCCTAGTTCTTGTGAGGGAATGATCTGAGTGTGACTGAAAGAGCTGAGACTCACAAAGTAGAGCCAAGATAAGGTCAGCTCCTTCGTGTTGCCCTGCAGGGCCTTGTCAATCCGCAAACGGGTTGCAGAGCTGTTAATCTTCAAAGCTACTAATACATAAGTAATTTGCATTAATTTCCTGAGCTGGGGCTCTAGTTGTGGGTACTTGTTTGATGTTGATAATAGAAAAAAAATCTGTGGTAAGAAGTCAGCTGAAAGACTGAAAATTTGCAGTGACAGTGTTAAGTGTGAGTGTAAAATAGTGGGGGGAAAAAAAAGGCAGGATTCATCTGCATGAAAATATGGGGCAGGCACGAGGGAGCTGATTGCGCTGTTTAAAATGGAGCGAGGAGCACGTTGCCATAAACACTGCCTATAAATATCACCTTGGGAATGCGCCGGGAGCTCCCCACGTGGCAGAGAGGCAGCGCTGTGAGCGGCGGGCACAGCTCCAGCTGCCTTCCCTCAGCTCCCCTAGGGCTGGAGAGGAAACCTGCTCACGTGATGGACACCGAAGTGCTCTCTAAATCTCCCCATCTCCCCACGCCCTGCAAAAACCCAAGGAACTGACCCGGTCACTGAGTCCTTTGGAAAAATAACAGCCTTGTTAGCTTGGCCAGTGTGGGGGTTAGGCACCTGTGTCCTGCTCTGTCAGGTCTCTGCAGGCCTGGTCCCTAAGCTAGGGCTGGAGCGAGATTCCAGCAAGGCAGCGAAGCTATGTGTAGGTCCTGGGACTGAGCTGGGGAAAAGCAGAACCCTTGAGAGAAGGAAAACCGTGGCTCTCACTCAGCCTCCAGTGCTTGAATGTTCTTGGCAAAAACAAGAAGAAAACTAACAGTAGAAAAAGAAAGCACACTCCAAAATGTATTTTTAGGAAAGACAAAACACTGAGCTTATCTGGAGAAAAAGAAACATTCCCTAGAAGAGTAATAGATTCCCTCTGAGTAAAAGATTAAAATGTTTTCTAAATGTCAAACTCAAGTGCTTTTTTCCTCAAGTGAAGAGGGAAACCTATTTATTTTGGTAGAAGTTGCTTACAGGTTTGGCCCAAATTCACAAAAAAAAAGCTCCTTTAACACTAACTTTAACTTAATCTGCTGGTTGGTATTTTTGGAGGCATACATGAAAATGTATGCATGTCTTACAGGTAAATATTACATCATATCAGGACACCAGAAGAGGACCACAGCAAGGCATTAAGAAATCAGAGCTCATTTCTGAACATTTGCTCCCTCCTTGGGGAAAGCAGCACAAATGAGGGGTCTCTCTGCAGCTCAGGGCGGGCTCTGGTTTGCAGCTCAAGGCTGCGCTCTGGCAGCAAAACGCAGTGGGAAGCAAATCACATGAGTTTTTTTCCCCTCAACTATTTCTGTAAGGCAGGGGCCCTGCTTTAGGTTAAGACTAGATGAATAAGGCAAACCCCCTCAGTTGATACAGCAGGGGAAGAGGTGTTTGTGAGGAAGCATGTTGAAAGAAATTGCATCGGTGCGGTCTGGCAGAAAGTAACATGAAAGTCACCTGGCTTAACACATAGCTAACTAGCAACTTTGGAAGAAACCTTTTCCTCCGGGTTTCTCCACAAATTCCTTTTTATGTTTTTGTTGTCGTTTTTACCTTGGCATAAACAAAGTCAAGTGACACTGGGGAAGGCTGAGACCTCCAGGCTGGTTCACATGTTTCTGTACTTTAGACTTGGGAAGCTGATGGAGGGCATTTAACTTGAACACTTAACTTGAACTGTGACAATGCGTGTGTAGATTAAGATCCTGAAACACTCTGTGTTTACTCCTTAAGAAACTCTTTGTGTGCAGGAATTTCATTGAGTGTGCACAAAATAACCCCAAAAAACTTAAACCCGGAGGCTCTTTTAAATGGAAATTTGTAGTTATCTGGAGTATTTGTAATGGTAATAAGATTTTACACCATCTTGCACTTTCAAGAGCAGCTTAGCTAAAGAGTAATTCCCAGGTAATGATGGTGATGGTCCCCTCCAACTTTAGTCAGTTTCTTGCTTACACATTGTGTTTTTTACGTGGAGATATTAAGGGTAATGAGAAGCAAATCAATAGGATGATTCAAGCTCTGTGAAGCTAATAGTGCTCCAACCCAGTTATTTCTTCCTTTTACCTGTAATACTGAGTACTGATTTTTCTTTTCTGAAAGAAGCAGAGGTTTCTGTAGTGAACTGCTTGCTTGTGGGCTCTGAATAGCAGGGGCACCTGATCACCAACATGCTCTGCTGCATTTGCTGTGATTTTTAATTTGAGGACTTAAAATGCTGTTTCTAGGTGAACCAGGCAACTTGTGTGATAGCTGCTACCTCAGGCTCACTTGCTAGGATATTTGCTGCTATTTCTGGTGTTATAAATAAAATCAGCACAGATGCAGCAAGGGTAGTAATGCTGATACTTGTAAGTAGGGAGTTTCATTTCCTTGAAGTTGCTCTGTCCTTAGAAAAACAGAAATGCAACTGGGAAGTCAGATTGCTATTGATTTTCTATGAACAACTGGCCTCTTCCTCATGTGATCTTTATTTTTGCCTAGAAAGGCAAAAGTGATTCTCTTGCATTGCCTGTGATTTGGAATTAACCTCCATAGCTTCACTTCACTCTCTTCAGAGGCATTACTTATTTTCTCAGTACAAGTTGAGAAGTAAAAAACATAAGCCTGAAATTGAACAGAAATTTTTAGCTATATAATATTTTGAGATATATATTTTGAATTACACCTGAGGGTGTTCGGGAGCTTCAGTGGTGAGCAAAGGTACCTTAAGACAGCACAAAACCCAGCAAGGATGTTGATCTGTTGTACAAGCTGCCTGCTAAAAAGCTGTGATTAAGAATATTTTTTTTACATGTTATTTGCTCAGGTATTTTGCTTTTTGGTGGATAAGTTATTTTTCATTCAATTTATTTCTTGCAGCATCAGAAATGCTAGTTTTCTGAAGCTGTGGAAACACCTGGGCTTCTGTACATGGCTGAGCAGATTTCTAAGCCAGCTTTTGGTGGTTTTCCCTGCTGAAGAACTACTTATTCAAAGAAGTAATAAGTTACACAGTATCAGCTTTTTCTATTTGGTTGAAGCAGTTATGTGATGCTGGAAAAAAAACACTGCCATGAGCCTTCTCAAGCTGCTGAAAAGTTCCTAGTATCAAAACTGTAACATAGTCACCATATATAATGGTGTATTCTAATGTACACATGCAGGTAGCACACTAGCAGTGTCTTTAAAAAAAATAAAAAGCAAGGAAAAGAAGTAGGCTTCAGAAGGGAAGTTTCTTCAAAAGGCTAGCTGTAAATAGTCCCTTTTAATAGATCAAAATGTGAGCGTTGTGCATTGTGATTCTAGTGACAAGCATGCCCTGTGGCTTATTCCTAGGAGCCATAACTATCATTGTACTCATGACATGTAAAAATATACAAGCAATAATACTTCTGAGGTTTCACATCCTCTCCTACTGTAATCAGAAGAGCCAGAAGTTGATGTCTGCATGATAGGGGTGCTGTGGAGTCATATGTTTCCCATGGAAGTAAGTTGCGACTTCCCTCTCTTTACTGCCACACATCTTCAAAGGGCAAAAACAGCTTGTGACTTGAGCCACACGATTATTTGCTTTACATCAAAGTTTTATGTAGCTCTTAATTCAAGCTAGGTCTCAAAGGAATAAAATTAATATAGGTCTGTGTTGCACAAGGGTGGTGGTGTGTTTTCTGCTCATAGGTATATTTTATAAACATTAATTTAGCTGCATGGCAGGCAGAAAATGTGTTTTTTATGCTTTAGAAAAATGGCTGCTGCAATATCCCCTCTGCTTTGGCAGAGTTGGAGGTGCAGCCCTTCTATGCTCCCCTGCTACACCATGGTGCAGCTCCCAGTGCTTTGCTTTTAAGCGTGAGTGATCTAGTTCTGTGAATTATGCCTTGGTCTTCAGGACAATGTCCTTGCTGCTTCTCCTCTCAAAAAACCTGTTGTCTTATGCTTAATGCATGAACTGCTAGCTACATGATCATGTTCAGTGAATATATGCAAATTAATACTTTAAAAATGAATTAAAATTGCAAATGGGATTAGTTGTACTATAGAAATCTGTGTATTACTGTTAATATAGGTGATTGCTGAACAACATTCTATAATTATATATATCTTCCAATCCAAGCATGGAGCAATCAATTTTATCTTAAAAAACGAAGCAATAGCTCAATGTTAACTACTAAAAGGGCAGCAGCATCCCTGCCTGGCACGGATTTAGCCGAAGAGCAGCTGAAGGCTCTGGCTGGCACTGCTCGTGAGGGGTGTAAACGCTGCCTGCCAGGCGCCGTGGCAGCTCTTCCTGCTGCATGAGGGGCTCTTCCTGCCGCTCTGCAACTTGCTTGTTCTGCAGGGTTGGTTTTTCTCCAGAAAGCCAGTTGTGAATGTTTTCGAAATTCAGATCTGATCCAAAACTCGCGTGAACCGAATACTGCTTCTATTTCCAGAAGAGGTAAAAGAGACTTCTGTTTTATAATGTATTTACACACGACTCCACTGAAATTGCTATAGAGTTAGCTCAAGAAGCTATATACTTTCAGAGGGAGTGAAATGAGAGCATAGCCACTTCATTCCCTTCAGTATTATCATATTTATCTCTTGAAATGTCAGATCTCTATTCTAGCCCTTTATTTAAGCATCTCTCTAGATCTGAAGGTTTGTTATTGAAGTGGAGAAGCAGGTCCTGCAGAGGTTCAAGGACAAAATTAAGACAAAAATTCATTTTTCATCCTTCCTTGCTCCTGGTGCTGAGGAGCTGAGGTAGCAGCAGTGTTTGGCTTCCTGGGCTGTTCTTAGTGGTGACAACATTAGCACAGATGTCCAGATAAGTGACTGTTATTCCAGATAAGTGACTATCCTCCTGATAGAGCATGTTAGGCTTGAGGGGCAAAGGCTCCCCTCAAAACAAGGTAACCCCCTATCCCAAGCCACTGAATCCCAGTCAAAATGTGCCATATTAGTTTCCAATTATGCACTGCATAATGTCATTAAGATTTCACACTTCCGTTCTTTCTTTAAACTTTCTTTTTCTTCCTGTTTATGGTCTCTTATTTTCCAGGCTATCTTCTTGTCTGGGCAAGGCTAAGTGGGAATCCTCTGGAAACGATAATAAAAATGAAATGTGTCCAGAATCTGAGTTAGACTCTGGTCTTTCTTAACTCTTCAGTTGAGTTTAGATCTTCTTCCCTGCCTCCAGACAGACTCTTAGGCGGAGTTCAGGCTGCCAGAAGTGAGGTCAGATCCCAGAGGAGCCCCGAACTCCGAGGCCTGGTCTAGCTCTCCCATGTCAACCCCTTAGTGACTTCATACCCACCTGTCAGCGCCTGGTGGCCTGGGGTAGTTGGCATGGTCTACTGGTAGGAAGCAAAACACAGAAGTTCAGGTTGTTCCTCACTATTTGACTCTAACAGTTTTGTACTGCTCTGATCTTCTGTAGGCAGCAGAAGGGATGGGCTTGCATTTCTCATTTTTTTTCCCCTCTTTTTCTTCCGATATGTTTGGTATGAGTGATGCTATGCAGTGTAGATGACTGCAGGAGAGCTGTTTCTAGTCCCGGCTGTGTGAAAGTCCCAGCTCATTTCATGGAGGAAAGCCAACTCTTGGGAACATGAGGAAGGAAACATCTTTCCTGTTCCATATTAGCTACAAAGATTGTAAGCCACCTTTTTGATCAATCTAGCCAAGCTGAGGTTTTTCAATATGAAGAGGTGCGTATTGCTAATCTCGGAATGTTCTAGCTATTTGGAATGAAAATCCTCTTGGATATAAAATCCTTGGTACATGGTTATGGGGCTTTTAGCTATATATTTAACTGTTGATCACCGCTGAACAACAAAAGCATCCACAAAGTGAGATACACACTCATGAAGGATTGTTTGTTTCTTGTTTTGGTCCTTCCTGTGGGCCTGGAGGCTTTGGTGGGAACATATTCCACTGAAACTACAAAAACGGCTCCCCTGCTTTATCTACTGGGTGGTTCAATCCCTGGGAGGATATTTAAAGTAAAATAAACACTGTAGGAACAGTTAAAAGCCGAAAAATGTTAAAGTGAACACAATAAGATCATTAAAATGGCAGTGCATTGCTCAATAGGTGTTTTGCTTTGTGGTTAGTAAAACTGCCCTTTCTTTGCGAAACTGCAGAGGTTACTGGGCATAAAAGATCCCCTTTTGTCAGCTTTCCAAACCACAGCAATTTTGCTCTGTCAGCTTTCTCACAGGTTTAGGTGCGGGCAGCTGGAGAAAAGTGCTGTGACTTGTGACTGGTTCAGTGACCAGATGTGTCTGAACTAACATTTATGGAACAAAACTGACTCTTGAATCATATGACTTGGTTCTGGAGAACATACTTGTGGGACTAAGGCAAAGTTTAGTGAGTTGTTTGAACTTTGCTTTACTAGAAGTCAAAATATCTCCCAGGGCAAGATGTAAATTTTAAAAAAATGTGCAAGAAATTAAAAATAACATAATTTTTGAAGTAGACACCAAACCACTTGTGTACTGCCCACATTAACATGACTGCTCCCTGGTGAGATCCATGTTCTTGGTGGGGTAAATAGCTGTGGCCCTTGCCTAGCTTTAATCATCAGGACCTCAGGTTGTCCAATTTTACTGTCTGATTTGTGCTTGGGACTGTCTAGATAGTCTTCTGAGTTGATGATCATAAAATTTCTTTGATTTAGAATCTCCAGCGTGAAACAGTTGTATGTGCATGTTGGAGTATTGTCATGGTACTTGGAGCCAATGCTGTTTTCTTCACTTTAAATATATATGTGGATGTACACTGTTGCTTTGAACATACACACAGAAGTTGCAGCCTCATCCTTCCCTAAATTTAACCTATGTGAAAGTGTGCCATGAAACTCCGGAAAAAGTCTGTGGGCATCTCTATGAGCATAGGGTCTCTGCTGATCCAGCAATAGCAATAGAGTTTGACTTGTGTGACAGTGATAACAGGCTGTCAGTAGCAGTCAGATTTTAAAAAGAAGAGCACTAGCAACTAAGCTGTGAATTCTTGTAAGCTGTGATATTGTAGGAAATATACTGTAAAATATCACTAAGTGGCTAATTGCCTTGAAATGATATTTATGGATTCAGGCATGAATCTAGAAAGGTTGTGAGTTTGATTCAACATTATTTGGCCAACTTTCATGCGACTGACCTCATGCAATTCAGTGAGAACATTTCTAATCATAAGTATGGTTGTGTGCTCAAGCTGCTGAATTGTCATCCAAGGGAGCAATATTTTCCTGCTGGACTTGGGGATTCAGGTCTTTGAGGAGAATGTCATTAAGCCTAATAGACCTGTAGTACATGTTTAATCATTTGGAACCTCTTTAACTTGCATGTCATCAGAGGGGGGAAAAAAAATGTATTGTCTGCCCTCTTAGTATGACATTTGCCTCCTCTCCAGTCTGCTTCTTACTCATCAAAGGGCTCTAGAAGTCTTTGATTTTTGCAATCATGTGTAAGGCATTTCTGTTATAACTAAACTGCTACAGTAATATGAATTAGACTGATCCTATGCAATGTCACCCGTGTGAAAGGACAAGGGCTTCTAGTCTGTGGCTTTAATGATACTAAGGTTGCTGTGAATGGAGAGACTGAGAATATTTAGATCTTAATGTTAAAAATGAACACACTGGAACTGGTTGTATACAGTGCAGAAGAGTGTTCTCCATGCTATGAAGAACACCTAAACAATTCCAGGGTATCATAAAATATGACAAATTTGACATCTATTAACATTCATTCGTACTCATGTTGGAGAGAGATCAATAGGTTTGTAGGAGGAGTAATGGAGTAGCAGTGGGGCTCAGCTGTCTACAGTATTTTCCTTGTTTTTTTTTCTTGGAAGAGAAAGTTGTCATGAACTAAGTCACCTGGAAACTTGACAGATTTATTGTGAAAAAGGCTTCTAAAAGTATTCAGTTAACCTTCCTTTATTCCAGTTTTACTCAAATGAACAAATGTGATGAACCAAATAATTCCTTCCCTGATCATTTCTAGATCCTATTGTAATAAAAGGTTACATAGATGATTAAGTTGATTAGATAGGAGCCAGCTACAAATATTTGAAGAACATGAACTTTCTAAGCCCTTCTTGGAGTTATTTCGTTGATTAATGTTTGCTTAAATGCAAACACAGCTGTTTTATGTTTATTTGGTTCCTTTCCTGATCTATTCAAATGAGCAAATCACACAAGTAAAATGCATTGGATTGACAGGCCCAATTTTCTCAAAACCTCAAGTGAGAAAGTCTTGCTTGCCAAATTGAAAGGGATTTTTGTTGCTTGTTGCCTTCTCGTTTACCCCTGGAGCTCATGAATGTAAGAGCGATTACTGGAAGCTCAGTCCTAAGATTTGATCTCATCAACGAGACCACAAAATACTTGGGCAAACACATCCCCAGTGCTGGGTCTGTGTCCCAAATGGTCTCCATGTGGGCAACGTGACCCAAAAATGCCTCATTTTTGTGCAAAATGGCAAGTGATGTCAAGGCAAGGATGAAGTTTCCTTCCTCAAAATCATTGGAGCAACGACTTACCAGGCTGCTTAGGGTGTCCCCTGCACCCAGGTCTCTCCAAAGAGCACTGCTAGTCTTATCTATCCTTCTCTGCATACCCATTTCCTTCACTTAATGCTGTTTTTTTTCTGTTTACAAGTATCTGATGTCTAACTTTCTTAACCTTTGTAGTCATGGAGGAAATATGGGATTAGCAAATGCGAGTGATGGGTTGGTTCACATGTCTTTCTAGGCAGTGTGATCGTCATTAATGAACAGTCACACTCAATTTGGCAAATGAACAAAGGATTTAAAAAAATAGCTGCTTTGTACCTCTTGGATACAGTGTGAGAAATAATTCGCACTGAATGGATTTAAAAATATACTTTTCAATATCCTGTTTAAATTGAATATTTACTATGAAGTTCTTTATTCTTCCAGTTTCTTGAGAAAAAATACTGCCTGAGTACTCTGTGGAACCCAGCTGGTCGTCTTGTTTTTAAATTCTATAGATTGAGCCTGAGAACAATTAAAATGATTATTTCAGTAAAATGTTAAAAAAAAATAACCTAATCCCTATTAAATAGGCATTTTTTTCCTGCGGAGAGGAAAGAAACCCCACTAAATGCATTAAAAGATCAAACTGAGGTTTGTCAAGCTTGTCATATTTTAAACTTCATTTAGATCAGAGCTGTGTTTACATTAACTTAGATGTGGTTTCTTAGCAACTCCTGAATTCTTAAACTCACCATACCACTTTTGGAGGGGATAAGGGAGATATTTTGGTGCAAATGTATTTTTTTTACTAGTGACAGTAATAGTTGCCATCTTAATTATGGATCAATGGTTTATTCCACAGCTAATGCTGGAAGTCCAGTACCAAACACTTGCAAATGCTCCATGTCTCAGTTTTTCATCAGCAAACACTTATGAATGGGAGAAGTTCCTACCTCTGATAGGACTCTGCTTGTGCAGGAGCAAATTGGTCTTGAAGTATCTGTACTACAGACGGGATGGCCAGGACTCAAATAGGGAAATGAAAACAAAAGCAGGTACAACAGCTCCCAGATGTTATCACTTGGTGTCTTCCTTTGAGCTCTCCCTATTCTGAAGATCATGGTTTATTTGAACTCTTATTCCTGTGATTATCAATTGAAGGGTTATAGATCTGATATTTAGTTCCTGTGCACTTATGTAAGTCTCCCAAGTTTCCTCCATCAGAGGGCTCCTTCCTTGGGAGTAGCTGCTGGCAGACCTGGCTGATTGCTCCTGCCTCTTTTGATCTCTTGGTGATTGTTGTTTTTTCTTTTGTCTTCATAAAGGGCTCCAAATTCAGAACCCAGTGTGTCTTATACCAGAAGAATTTTTTCCTTTTTTAAAAAATATTAGTTGTTCTCCATAGTCCAACCTAAACTTTTATATTATATACTGTTCTGTTGTTGAGGTTCCTCCTGGGGATGACCATTACTGTGGTATAAGCATTCTCTGGACGTAATGAATACAATGATCCATCTGTAAAGTTTTGGGAATGCCTCTGGTTGAACATCTTTATGCTAGTCTGAATTACTTCAGTAAAATGATTACAAAATTTTAGTGGTGTTGCAAGTCCATCCATTTGAAGCAAGTGACAAAAGGTCTTTCTGTCTTTCCTAATTGTTATTATTCAGAAAATATGACCTAGGCTGTACCTGTTAGAACTTGGTTGGGCTTTTAAACTCACTAGGTCAGCAGGACCTTGATCTGGAGTGCTGGTTCCTCTGTGTCAGTGTATGGGGTCACTGCTTCTTGTCCAGCACCTTTGGTGGCACCACTTTGGTGGGGAAAAGTGCTGTCAGGACTTGGCATCACGGACTAGTGAAGGGTTACACAGAAGAAGATAAAATGGATTTCTAGGTTGCTTATGTGTTTGTTTTTTTTTTTTACAAACACCTCCCTGCAATTCCTCTGTGTGTCTTCCTTTCCAAATAACTTTTGAACCCTTTGGTCAGTTTTAGCCCTGTTTGATCAAGAGGTTACGTTACCAAAGGTTAATTGGGGGAAAAGAAAAGCAGTAGGTAGAGCAGGTAAGAAGAGAGTTGCCATGAGCGTCCTGACAATGAGGAGACTGTAGCTTGATGGCAGAGGGGCCAGATGGGAGAAACATGAATGCTGCAGGTAGAGAAGAGCCCTAAAACCATGGGAAAACTTGCATCACCTTCTGCCACGCGCAGAACAATTCTGATTTTTTTTTGGTACACCTTTTTTGGCCAGTTCCATTTTGCTGTTTCTTCTCTTGCTGAATAATTGACAGACCTCCTGCAATCTGAGCAGGTATCTGTGAGTTTGTACAGATTTATTCTTGCTTGATTCTCCAAGTTGTGCATGCGAGATGGCTACAACGTAGCTCTCAGGATGTAGTATTTGCATGTCATATGTGATGCAGTTGTATGTAGTCCAAAAACTGCTTGAGAACTTCAGAATACTTGTAAGTGGGCAGGGTTTTTTAAAAAAATAGTCTATTTAAACTGATAACCATCTTTAAGTCTAGGTCTCAAGCACGACTGTTATACATATAATAATACGGTTGACTGGATTGTTTTGGGCTAAATGTGTAAATGGCTTGATTTCTTGCTGAGACCGGTAGATGGAAGTGTCCAGTGTTTGTATGTCCTAACCCATCTTTAATTGTCATCTTTAATTGAAAGTAGTTTCAATTACAGTGCGTTATTCAAAGCTGAAGTGTTTGTGGAAGCCTCTCTGCTGGCTCAGTGGAAATCTATTCATTGCTTCCAGGTGACTTCACTGTGGGTTCGTGGTGGTTTCCTGGCTACATCTAAAATAGTTGATTTAAAAGAGTGTTTTTATTTTGCGAGTTTTTCTTTCCAGTCCTTGAGATCAGCTAGTGGATTTCACACGGAATAAGAAAGATCAGCTGTTGCTGTGTCCTGAGTCTGCATCCAGACTAGATAGTCCAGAAATAACATGTTGTATTGACTGAGGGAAGTACTATGGAAATTTTCCTTTTCTAGCAGATGTGATAGTTCTCAGAAATCCATATTTCTTCTATTACACTGAGTGAAAAGCCTGCTCAGCATGAAATACTCTTCAGCATGCAGTATTTCAAGTTTTAAATAGCCTTTTTGTACTCTGTTTATAAGAGTATATACACTCCTTTTCATTTATGCTTTTCAAACTGTGCATTTTGAAAGGCTTTTGAAAATAAAGCAGCTTGCAATCGCTGTTAGCTCACATGGAAAATAAGGAGAGACTAAAGCAGTTTAGGATATTTTGACCGTTTTGCAAGTGTCTGCTCCTGACCCATCACAAGGAAATGTACTAGAAGGTCACAAATCCATTTCTATTTTAGCCTTTAAAACTCTTGAACATAAGAGCCCCCGATCTTTATCAAAGATGGGTGTGAGAAGCAAGGTTTCATTTTGAAACTAGAACTGAGGCTTCTTTCCCTTGGATTTGTGGATTTTTTTTCTTCCCATATCAGAGCTAATGACAGGACCAAATTCTTGTAGCAAAAACCTGTCACTACTTAAGCATCCCTTCTGCAGAAAGTAATGGCAAAGCATCTTGGCATTGCAGTGTTTTATTTATACTCTTTGCTCTTGGGCTGCAGGACTTGGTTCATCCTAGCCCAAAATAAAGCTGGGTGAATCCTGCACGAGCTGCTCTGCTGCCTGCATCTGCATGGCTGGGGAAAGTGCAGGAGATGCAGGGGTTTTGGAGAGGATGTGGGTTTGTTTAGGGCCCTTTTTCCTTTTCCTTTCCAAGGCAGGTTTCTGATCTGTTGTTTTTTGAGCTGGGAAGTCATACTTGGCTTATGAATTTTGTGGATTTGAGTACACCAAGCTTAATTTTCAAAATGGAAGACAGGACTGTATGAGATCTCTCCCCTTTACCCAGTGTTTCTTCCTTAGAAGAACTAGCCCTCCAAGCCGGGAAGCAGTCATGAGTCTAGGGAAATCCTGAACCCAAAGAAAACGCTTCCTTCCAAAACCTTCAGCTGTGCTGGTGAAACCTGTGTATTGCCTTTGAATAGTGAACTGGGCAGGAGTGTCAAGTTACTCTTCATTGTTTGTGGAGTAGGAAAGAGATGCCATCATAGATAGTGTTGGGTTTTTTTGTTGTCAGCTTGTTATATTGCTTTGGGGAAGAAGTTGGTCACCAAAGGAGGTAGAATAACCAAGATCAAAATCTGAAGCTTTGATTGCATTTTTAGGTTTGATACTGCAATAAACCAAGTAGCATTGGAAACAAACATGAGTTGAGGAAATGATAGCAAACTGATAACTGGTTTTATGGCTTAGATAATTTGGGTTCCTTGATACTTAAAATAAAGGCAGTGAGTACAGAATGAGAAGGCCGTTTCAAAAAGCTTGCTTTTCTGGGTAGTACCATTTTTTTCTGGAAATCTGCTCCTCTCATGAAAAAATATCCCTGCTTATGGCTGTTAATGTCTGTTCTGGGCAGATAAGTCTTAATTCCTGGCCACACACATGGATCTCTGAAGGCCAGCAGAGGACAAAGGTCATGGATCCAGCTTTATTATGGGTTTAAAAAAATCATAATTCTTTATTTCATTTTAAAAGCTAAGAGAAGATTTCCCCCACCTCTCCCTGGGAGATTAATGCTATGGCAATATCAAGCTAGAAGGGTTTTCTCTTAAGTGCAAGCCACTCTCTTATCTAAAGTTTAGTTATCTGAGGTGCTAGTTGAGGAGAGCAGAGTGGTGGTGGTGAGAGGTGGCTGGTGCATCTCCGAAATCCCAGATCAGCAACGTGGTATGTGTGAGAGCTGTGCACTTTGGACATGGACTCTGCTCCTGCCAGAGAGTGGGAGGTTTGGATTTATGGCAATCATCACCTCCTAAAGCTCCCGAGGAGGAGCTCTTCTCAGTGCAGCTTGGCTGCGGTCACGCAGACGTCTTTGAACCAAGAACTGCACGGACGTGGCAAGGCAGGTGCTTCCTGCGGTGCATCCCGGGGGCTGGTGCCAGGCTGGGGGAGGCTGGTGGGCACCTGGCACCGCTTCCTGCTTGCTCGGAGCCTCCGGGAAAGCCGCAGCCCTGGGAGCGTCTGGAACGCGCGTTCCCAGAGCCATGTAGTGGTTCATCTTTGCTGGGCTACGTACCACACATCCACTGTGTCATCAAAAACGCTAAGAAAAAATTCTTTAAGTAGCTTAGAGCTGCATGCAGCGGAAGACCCAATATGCTGCCTGCAGCACTGATTGCTGCTGCAGCTCTAGCACTTCATATGGGTGGCACTGGAAGGTTTTCTGCTGTGTTGGAATAGGGAGTCCAGGGTGCTCTGGCAGTGACGTCTGTGGCTCAGGATGTAATGCAGGGTTTCTAAAATAAACACACGTCTTGCTCATGCTCTTGCTAATTGCCCTTGGATTTCTGGCTGTGAAGATGGGTTTCCTGGTGTGACGAGCAGCCTCCTTCATTTGCAAGTTAATACCATGGCGAAAGTCCTGGGTTGTGCACAGCATCTTCTCAGTGACTGTGCAGATAGGTTTATCAAAGGCCACAGTTGGCTCTTGAACCTCTCCTGAATGGGCAGGACCAGGATTTGGCCTCCTGGGTGCTTCTGGGGGCTGGGAGAAGGACAAAACAGAGAGGTTGAATGAGCTGTGGTTTCTTAAGCAAGCAGAATAGGTATGGATTTTTTCAGATTTTTAAAGATTATTATCAGAGATTTTTACAGAAAACGTGGAAGACAACAACAGAGAATTTGCAGGAGAGAATTGCTTTTATTATGAAAGACTGTGAAGCCTTGAAGAGGCCGTGTGGGTCACAGCATCTTTTATCAGACTTACAGAAATAAATACCTGTCAGGAACACGTATACCTCTTATTCAGCGGTAGGGTGGACTGCGTGATCTCCTGGCATCTCCTTGAGCTGTATTTCATGTTGCTATTTGCCTGTCTTTGTTATTTCTAATTCTAGCCACCCCCACATGCTCCATCAGGGCTGCTGCACACTGGGATTTGGCAGCTGGATCCATCTGGAGGAGGCTCTCCCAAGGTCAAACAGCTGAAATTGCTGGGCAGAAACATGGGTAAAATAGAGACACAGGAGATGGGGAGAACGCCTCCGCACAAATTGCGTTTTTCTAGGCTATCTATAAGCAGTTGCAGAAATACAGCTTTTCTCTTTGGGAATACTGAGTTGCTGCAGTCTGCTGGAGTGTTCTGGTGTGGTTTGGGGCTGTTGTTCCCTGGGAACTCGCATGGCAGTGGGAAACGGCAGGATTTTTTTTCTCAGTGAAAATCTGTAATTCACTGTTTGAAGCAGTGCTTTTTTCCCCAGGACAAAGCAAAATTTTGCCTTTCTGGGTGTCTCACTTCACAGGTGTGAAGGCAACCTCCATATTTGTGTGGGCTTTTTTAGGTTGTTCTCCAGTGTGTTGATGCAGTAACACAACCCTGGGCTCGGCTGCAGCCAGGGCTTCAGCGAGAGCCACGTGTGCAGAGCTCCCCGCTTGCCTCGCGCTCGTTTGTCACAGGGCTGAACTCGGATATCGGTGCAGACAGCTGCAGATTTTTGTCTATATTTTAGCATAGTGTGCATTTGAGGAAAACCATTTTTATGCATTGCTTTTATCTGCTCCCGTGCTTCCCTTCGTTGAAAACCCTCCGAGTTTTCAAAGGCTGTTGCCTGTCAGTTGCAACTCAGCACATTTTCACTATTTGCTTTGTTGCAACTTTGAATTTAGGGCACATCCAGTGGGTCCAAGGCTCTGGAAAGGCCATATCAGTTCTGGATTTGTTAGATAAAAGGGCTGGAAATAAAAATTGCATAATATTTGAGGAGTTGAGATTTTTTTCCCCCTTAGCTATAAATACTTGAAGGTTAGTTAACCTGCTGCTACAAAGAACAAGAAAAACAGAAATAGAAAACTGGTCTTGGGTATGCTTTATATAACACAGCATTAGTGTTAGTACTAAGTTTTGAAGTAGAACTTAAAAATAAGTTAACTTTCAGACATATTTTTTGCAAAACACAGGTTTTAAAATGTGTTTTGTCATACCAAAGCCTAACAAATGAATTTCCTTAATATTAGATAAAATTCTTAGTAATATTAGTCCCATTGTAAATCATCTAAACTAGTGTATGCTAGTGAAAAAAATAAAGGAATAAATAGTACTAGGAGCTGAGGGATGTTACTTTGTATGAGACAGGCTGCAGAAGCCATTTACTCCACAATGAAGTCAGCCATACATGATTACAGCAAAATAATATGAAAGCTGTTTGTCACATTCATGTCTGATTAGGAAGAAATAAGTGGCCTGTAATACATTGCAGTTGCAGAGTTTACTCGCCGTACAAGAAAGTCACCTGAAGCAAATCTTACATGCTCTGTGCAAAGCCAGATAGTGTAGCTTATCTGTGTGTTCCTGGGTTTTGACATCTGTGTGATTTACTTAACATCTGAGGTAAACTTGAACAAAAAAAAGATGTGTTTTGTTTTCTCAATTTCCTCTTTTTCCCGAGTTCAGTGGGTGCTCAGAGACTTGCTGGTGGACTTGCTTTTAGTACCTCTTTCTGTGGCAGTGGGTGTCTTGGTACAGTGATGAGTGTGGAGCTGTGGGTTTTGTCGCGGTGGCCTTGGCTGTGGGCCCTGTATCCGTAGCTGAGTGTGTCCGTATGTTTTTGCCTTGTGCTGAAGGGGACCCTGCTGTGCTCTTCTTGGGGGTGGTAGGAGGAGCAGGGTCATGGAGAGGCTGCTTTGTGTGGGCAGTGCTTCCCACCTGCCTGTCCTGTCCATCCATCCTCTCCTCTGTCCCTGGGCAGAACAGGGGGCTCCCCTTGGAAAACCAGCCGTGGTTCATGAAGGTAGCGAAGCAGCAAGTGGGAATGCTAGGGCCCTCCTTGTTGCTGGCTGCAGACAGCTCTTTTTCCCAGAGCTATTTCTCCTAGTTTTTTTGGTGATCACTTTTTCAGTGAACATCATTATAGTAAAATGTAATTATCAGCATGCTAAAGAGCTGCTTTTAAAATCTGTTTGTCCTCTTGCTAGAACTGAAGCTTAGTACCACAGAGTAGCTGCCTGCCTCCCCCTGCCCCGGTAGCTCCACAATACAAAGTGCATCATTGCTCCATGCACAGGGGAAGTCACTGCTGTGTCGCATTCCACACTCCAGATAATGCTAAAACGTTCATCTCCCTGGCTTTTAATCTTTGAACTGCTGCTTAAAACAGAGCTGAATGGTGGTCTACCTGTCAGTATTTCAAAGGTCAACAATATTTACTGTAAAACAGTTGCATTTCTTTTAAAATGTGGGAAGGAAGCCTTCTGCAAACTAGCTTCAAGAGCTGTTCCTCAATGCTTAACAAAGACTTTCAGTATCTTGTGTGTTTGTGGAAGTGAGAGATTTTTGCCTTGAGCAGGACACTGAAGGGGGTTGCCCTCAATTGCCTTCCATGGCAATACAGGACTTGTTACAGGCCCCTCCAAAGTACTGCCTTTTGGGCTCTATGCTGTAAAGCTGGATTCTTAAGCACTGAGTAGCTTGGGAGAGGAGGATGGCAGAAGGGCAAAACCAGGTTCTTTGGGATAAACAGGTAGAAGGGGAAAGAAAATCCAGAGACCTTTACTTCAAGGAAGGCTTCCCAAGAGCTGCCAGGCCCTCCTTTTGGGCAGCTTTGTTCAAGGTGGCAGTAAAGGAGGGAGGGGGGTTTTGCTGGCCAGTAACAATATTTGTGCGTCACTGCAGATTCAAACATTGTTAATCTGAGCAGTTTTTACTAGAAGAGTTTCCTCAGAGCCTGGAGCTGAGCTTTGAGTGACCTACTTGTCCTCCCTCGGCTTGGCTTTGTATTGCAACATCAAGGAGCAGGGAGTCACTTTTGGGCCAATTCCAATTCTGTTACTAACCGTACGCCTTGGCACCTGAGTTGTATACAGTAGTTTCAGTAATGCACATAAAATCACAGCTTCTAAATGAGAGGCCCATTAATACAGCTGTCAGGAAAAAAAAGATGCTGTATATCTTTCCACATACAGCAGTTTGCTTGATTAAAGTGATCTAAATGCCTCATTATGGCCCTTAACATCTCTCAACAACCCTATATATAATCTCTGGACCCTGCAAATGCCAACAAGCATCAATTGCATGAAACATTCAATAGGTGGATTCCATAATCAGATCCAGTAAACCATTTGTCTCAGGCACAAGGAAAGTACTGAGGAGAAGGGCTGCTACTTACCAGTATATTGCACTAGTCAGGAACTACTGTGATTGCTCCCCCCCCCAGAGCTTTTTGAGTAAGGGCTCTAGAAAGCAAAGCTGTTAAATGCTCTTGTTTTGCCTTCTATAGCCCAACCTCAGCTGGGGAGATCTTCAGCAGTGTTTGACTTTGGCTACTGGTTGTGAACCAGAATGAACTCAGTTCTGCTATTAGCCTTTTAACCAGAATGAACTCAGTTCTGCTATTAGCCTTTTGAGTGTGCTTGGGAGGGCAATACTGCAGCTTACATATTTTCTCAACAGGGAATCTGTACTAAGGGAAGTAACAGAAGCAGATTTTCAAATTTTGATCCTTCCTCCCACAACTCTTACTGAAATAAAAGTTGCTAAAGTTTATAGCCAAAGGTACTGAGAACTTTTAGAAGAAGAGTATTTAATCCACAAGGCTTCAGTTTACAATATTAAAAAAAGTCTCTGATTAGAAACTAGATATCCAACTGTAGTCCATTTTTCTTATTTTTCGTAGCTCTCTTTCCTCAGCTTTGGACAGTCTGCATGTTGTTTCTCCCCAAAAATCCATAGGTATCTGGTCATCTTGTTCAACTTCAGCAATATCTCTTTCCTCATCTGAATCATCTTCTGAGTCTTTACTTTCCATTTCTACTTCATCAGCAACATCTTCAGCACTGTAAGAGGAAGATGATGAGTAGCAACACAAATAATGAAAATACAACGTAGTTCTGTTCACATACTATGATAGGGAGGTAAATTTTCATGTAAATTACTTCAAATAAACATTACGGTTCTGCCCCCTCATCTCAGGCTATTTAAAAGCTTCCCTTGGCATCTCAAATTCAAAACATTTTCAAATAGCTGTTTTTTCTGCTTGGCAAGTAAGCTTGCCAAGCAGAGTATTTTCTCCAAATACAAAAGCACAGTGTCAGAACAGGCAGACCAGCACTATGTAAAAAGCAATATTGTGCTACAGGATTGGAAACACTACAGTAGCAGATGAGAATATTCAAGAAGGCCACTTTTTTTTAATAGACCTGGAAATGTCACTTGGTCTTAAATCCCCCATAAAACCTGCAGTGCTCCTGGAGGAAAAGAACACTTACCTCCTTTAAAAAGAAAACAAAAACCTTAAATTGGCTGCTAACTTGTGTCTCCAACAGTTAAACTCACCCTGAAGTTGCAAGCATACTATAGAAGAGCTATATACATCTATTTTAAAGGGTGATAATTACACTCTATACCTGCATGTCTGTTGTGGCTTTCTTTTTGGGTCTCATTAGGAATGACCTGCATGATGAGTCTCCTAAAAAATCTTTTTAATAAGGACTATCACTTAATGTAAACTGATTAATGTTAATAAGAAAATGAATCTTCACAGTGGTGTATATGCCAGGCCCTTTGAAAAGATCCCAATCCTACAGCTTCTTACATGTAACTTTAAATAAACAGCTTTACTAACTACTGCTGTTAAAGTACAACCCCTATCTGCAAATATTTAAACAGTTGGGCCACTAAATTCCCAAATGCTTCAGTAATGAGACCACATGCAAGTTTCTATACATTTCTCGTATTAGACTTTTGCCAATGTTTTGCTGCTGTGACAAAACTGTTTTTACTCCTATAGTCCAGTAAGAAAGCCAGTAGTTCCAGCAAACACAATGTAACTATATATTGTGTGATCATAATCAGCCATAATTTTATCATGGGAGGCAAAAACTCATAGCATTTTCTTTTGAGTAACTCCTGTGATTGCAAACCATCCTTTTATTAGTCTGTACAAATTCATTACGGCAACTGACACCAGTGACACACATTTATCTTGGCTTGGTAGAGATGTGAGAAGTATGTCAGTATTTTTTTAAAAGAGCATTTAATTGGCTTGTGTATGTGACAATGTATTCAACTTAAGACTACAACTATAAACCCTATCCCTGTCATCTCAGAAACTAGCTATTTTACACTTGAAGTACCCATCAAACTGGGATTGATGCACTACAGAGCAAGTCTCATAGCTTTGTAGCGCGCGCACACACACACTAGTATGCTGTAGTTTCACTAGGAACAACCCTCATGTTCTAAGCACTAAAACTCTTAGCATTAAACAATGATTAAGCCACAAAAATACTAAAACAGGAAGTAAAAAAGTGGCAGGCAAATAGATGATCAAACTTGCTCGATATTAGAGATTTATTCAAAAACATTTCATCTCTGCAATCAAGGTCAAAAGTGAATACCTAAAGAACACTTGAGTACTAAAGCAAATGTTTTCCTGACAATTACCTTTGGCCAAATAACAAAATTAGACACACAGACTGAATAGCCAGTCTGCAAGTATCTCCTAAAAGCTGATTTTTTTTAATCTTAAGAGGCTATAACACATTACCAAAATAGTGTTTTAGCAAACCTATGCTCATAGAAGAAATAGTACTGGAAAACTATTTTTACCCTTTCAAAAGAAGATGCACTTAAATCAGTCTCAATAACTCAAGATAGTTGTTCACTTTTTCTTACCTTTTGTCCTCTTTGGAGGTCAGCAATGAATTAATAAATATGGGACACAGGAAGGAAGCAGATGGTAAAACATGTGCTGGAGTGTGCAGAAGCTAAAGAGATAAGACAGAGGTGTTAAGAAGGCTTCTCTGTCACAGTTCTCTTTGTAAACTTACTAGAATTACCCCTACCTCTTTGACAGCAGGTGAATCTTGGTTGTGCTGACTATGAACAAGTACTTTTCCAAGGTCTGCATCCTCTTGTGACTTTTGATGTCTGTGCTTTCCCAACAACAAGCTGAAGGGGGTCATTGGGAGACTTTCTTCTACTGCCAGCTTGAATAAAAAGAAAACACATCCCAGAATTCAAAATGACAATTCTTTAAAGCAGAATTTCAGTATCAAAAATTCACATTCTATCTCAGGTCAGGTCACACTCAAGATTCCTAAAGTTAAAGAAATTAACTTTCTTTAAGGGGAAACAGTTTCATCCTTTAAAGGTTTCTGCAAATAGTGCATTCATTCTGCTGAAAAACAAGCAAGTACAGATGACTGCGAGGCTTGCATTGCTAGTAAGTATAGCAAGTGTAGGTGTAAATGTCTGTGAACCCCATGTCAGGACCTGGCTGAATATTTTTATGGTAAAAGGGAGTTTAATCTGACAAGCTGAACATCATCTGAATTTTGATTCTGTCAGAAGTAACATTAAAAGTACCTGTTTGCTTGATGGTGTGAGCCTTTCTTCTGGAGGCTTTGTGCTAAGGGTTATTAGCTCCTAAAATACAGAATGATGTTAAGCCAACACAGCATAAAAAACTCCATTCCACATTTCAGTATATTGCCCACGGAAATGTCTCCATCTAAAATTCAGTGAGTCTGAATATTAGATAAATATCTAAAAGATATTTATCTAAAATTCATTGAGTCTGAATTTTAGATGTTTTGGGTGGAAGGAAGGAGAAGATTATAGGGGAAGCTCGAATATCCTGTGAAACACCTGTATAATTAGCAGTGGGACAACTTCTGCAGGTTGTCTGACTAAGTTAAATAGGCAATTTTCTTTACAAAGTCACCAAACTATCTAGTTTCTTATGTAAGGCAACATAAGCTCTTCAAAACAAAGAAGTAAAAATGTGAATTTAGAACTTAGGTTCTTTTGACAGTTTACTAAAGATCAGTGTCACTTATGCTGCTTTGAAATCAAGACAGAAATGATTATACTGAAGAGCAAAACATTTAATTTTTATCAGCCCCATTTAGAAAAATATTTCTTTGCAGAAACCACTGTCCCTGATGAGCCTAATTTCTTACCTGTGTGTTAGTCAAAAAGAACAGTTGGGATCTCCTCAGCCAAAGGTATTTTTCTGAAACGGTTGTTTCGGGGATGTCTCTTGGAACAAAGACAGCAAACTGGATCTTCTCTTTACAAAGGTTTCTCTGGATACAGATTGGCCGTGGCTCATTTGGTTTAAACACAAACACTGTAAAAAGAAATGTCTTTAAAGCATGAAGCTTGTACCTTTTTGGATAGCTGCCACTGCTCTGTTGTATCATAAGTGGTAAGGCTGGACAGGAATGCCTTTAAGTATTAGAGTAACTAGAGCTAGATAACTACTACTGAATAATACAAGGTACCTTCCATGGTATTTCATCACAGAATATACTTAGAAATTAACTTTTCTGAGTAACGGTGGCTCTAACAAAGTTAATTTTACCAAAAGATCAAAAGAGGTGCCTAGTTCATTTGAGGTTTTGCAGTTTATAAGAAAAGGTCAGCAGCATGTAAGGCACTAACTGCATACTATATCTATTATTGGAGACTAACTGTTGGGAGAGGCATTGCTGACATGTTCTGCTTGACTGCTGCTGTCTGACACAGCTCAATCCTTCAGACAGGTAAAATATGGACTTTTGTCTTGATGCTTTTATGGTGCTGAATTCTAAGAAAACCTTTTCTAGCAGTTATGTATTTGCAACTTCAAGTTCCAACTTCTACTTGTGAAAGGAGCCTTTGTACTTACAGCTGGAATCTTTAGAGATCCATGAGACAGCAGCAATGTGCTCTGAGAGGGGATCAGGTTGCAGCACTAAGACGTTGAGCTGCGCACTCCACTCCACTGGAAAGCAAACACAGCAACAGGCAGACATGAAAAGAAGGCATTCAGTGCCATCCAGGTGCTCTGCTAGTGAAAGGTCAAATAGGAAAACACAGCTTCACCTCTCTTTCAGGGAAGCAGACAACTTGATTTATTCCCAGATGGATTGGAACACACAAATATTATCAGTGTCCTCTATAAATGCAGCAAATAACTGCATATGGTGTTTCCAATAATCTCTTCAGAGGGTGTTGCCTGTACACACTGAGCCCATGATCATGGGGTAGAATAGTCATAAAAATAATACCATAGGGTGCTTTGTAGTGGGTCCTCTGGGAATCAAACTACAATTATTCTATGTACTACAGTGAACATGAGCATTAAACATCACCACTGTTGCTCTAGAAGAGATTTAAACTGGTCTTACATGCACAACTGAGCAGATTCCAGCAGCACAGAAAGCCATGATCAGTAGCACCAATAAGGTATTTAGAACAGGTTAGTCTCCCAAAGCAGATGTTCCTACAAAGGTAAAATATCAAAACAAATTAACAAATTCAGCTTTTTTCCGCTTCTCTATGCGGTAATGATTTGCAAATCACAAAAATCAGTTAAAGATGTAATTCTGCTGTTAGATCATGAGAAGCTCATATTTTGCACGCATGTGGAGTGAAAGGAAATGAACCTCCTCTGTCTCTCCCCTGCTGAGGGTTTTATATTTACTTTGAAATCTCCTGTACTCATAGCAATTATAAGTAATTTGAAACATTCCTATGAGATTTTGATTTCAAGCTATGATTATAAGCTCTTAAATGAACAACAAAAATAATTCCTATTGAGTGTTGAATACATAGGGACTGAGAAAAAATCCATATTTAAATAGATTAAGCAATAGAAAGAGGAATATTTTTTATCCTTAGAGGAAACTGAGACTGCAGAAAAGCACATGTGACTTGTTTCCACTCCCTTAAATCTCTCTTTTTCTTGCTTGACAAATATAAAACTGCCTTTCAAATTCTATAAGAAAATGTTTTCTAAAAGCTAGTAAGGGACAGCATTTCTAAATTTAAACTACTCCTTTGAAGTTAGATAATTAAGTCATTTAATGGAGATCTAGAATTGTTTATATGCTTTCAAAGCAGGCCTGGGAAGCGCTTGCCACTGCACCCAAGCTGCCCAGAGACACCTTCCCACGGGTTCAGTAAAGCTACACCCAACCTGCCTCCCCTAGCTGTCCTGCAGGCCAACCTTGATCATGTTTCTCAATTCGTAGTCTTAAAGGGCACAATAAAAGCAAAATGGACCTCATGACACACAGGAAAAGCTTATACATATATGTGCAAACATAAGGAAGGTAATTTATGCACCAAAATAAGGAAGTACATCTGTGTACCTTTGTTTAACTCTGAAATAACACAAGGAAGGCGTATTTGAGTATTGCTAAGGAGGCCCTATATTTTTAGGGTTTTTTTCCTCAAACTCTAAGCACCTCTAATGTTGCTGCAGTACTGACTTTTAGAATCAAGTTTGAGAAGTAGAAAAAAATTTGCTGAAAGAGAAAGGTAAGAGATTGCAGCATCTTTTTCTTTCAGGAGTTACTTAGGTACAAAGATCCAGGTAGACTTGAGTAGATTAAAAGATGAGTTTAAATTTATCGTAAGAAAAATCATCTCCTTGGACTAGAAACAGTTTAAAATATAGCATATAACATGAACACACTACTAAGCTTAAAGCTAATTGTTTCCATTTCACTGCATGCACATAATAGAAGCAGCTCCTGCTTTTCTTTTTTTGTCCTTTCCTTCATCAGCAGATTAATGGTGAGGAAATAAAAGGCTGTAACAAATCAGTGTGGGCCCAAAGATGCATGTGAGTGCTGGAGGTACAATATAAGCAGGAAAGAAAAAGAAACTGAGAAGTTAGATTTTACTTTTAAGAGCATGTTATCAATGGTCTCTTCTGCATATGCTAAAAGCCAAAATGCAGTATTTTGTTTGAACATGCATAGGACTTTAGTGTGCTATAAACTGAGTAATTCTATTGTTCCAAGTGTTCAAGTAGAAGAAAAACGTCAGGAAAAGACTTACCTTATTTTCCCAGGTGGATGGCAAAACGTGCACTTAAGATCCCATGTAAATGAGTCCCATACAGTGACAGTTTCTTCAAAGCTAACGGCAAGCAAAGATCCATCTTCTGAGAAACAGCAGTTTGTAGCTTGGTAGCTGTGGTAGCTGCCTACGAAGTCACAGCTCCAACTCACACTTTGCTGTGCTGCATTGAACAAAAAAAGTAAAGTAGGTTCAAGTTGAATTCCTGCTTTCTTTGCATTTAAAGTGTTACAGCTGCAAAATAAGCTCAAAAATAAGAGTGTTCATTCAGAAGGCTTATATGTGAGAAATATAGAGATCTCGCTCAAGAAATGGGCAGTAAGCTTCCTGTTTATTCTTTGCTTTGTACTTGAGCAGTGACTCCTGAGTAACACGGTACAATATTCATGTTTAATGTGAAAACTGTCGCAATTGTGCTGTCCAAAAGCGGGTGTTGGATTAAAAGCAAACAAAACCTTTCAGCCCCACTCCCAAACCCTCCTGAAGTAGACTCTGAAGTGCAAGAGCTTTTTGAAGCAAGAACATGAATATTCCAGAAAATATGAACTCACTTTGCACTTGATTGCAACGGAATTTGTTCCCTGTATTTAATACTAAGGATCCTATAGTGACCTGTCAGCATGATTTGGTGCCTTGATTAAACTGGGATAACTTTTCCATTATTTGTAATTGCCTTTGCTCCTTATTATTTCATGGTATATTCTTACCATGTAACATTTTTCAGTATAATTGTGTACGCCAGACTTTCAAAAATATGAAATTGCATGAGGAAACAGGGTAAAAATTAGTTTACCCTGTGCTACATTATGCTTTATGTAACAGCTGTGAGGTGATGATTGAGACCTAAAAGACAAACAGAATATTTTAAAATGGCTCCATCTAGAGGCACAAGGAGATATCTGCTGTAATAAAAAAATTTTGCTGCATCTTACTCCCTTGAACAGTTCTGAAATGACTGTATCTACAGAAAAAAAAACCAAAAAAGCAATTTCTTGGCATAGAAGGATCACTTTCATGATCCTACACACTGCTTTAAACAAGGAGCACTGGCTGCTAGTCTTTTTATTGGTCTCAGGAAGGTCTTTGCTTTTCTTTTTTTAACAGCTAAGCAACGCAAAATTATGGTAGAATTTCATCAGAAGGGATATTCAGAAAAATGTAGTACTCTGTGCAACAGCTGAAATGTATCAATACATGGGACTAGATGGCCTAGCTATAAAAGAATAAAATTAACTGTCAGAACTTCTATAGCATGTTGAAAGGTAATAGGCAAGAGCAAGCTCTATTTTGACCAAGCTTACCCTCAGGATCTGTGTCTTCTACTATCACCCAGGCCTTAAAAAGACAGTCTTTGCTAGCTGTTACCAACATTGCAGAGTCATCTTCCACTTCATCTGTGTCCCGGAAGCACATGGCTGTTATGTGGTCCTCATGTGGCATGTTTATTCTGGTATTGAGCTTAAAGCTGTAGGAAGGAAGGAAAGTAGGAGTTTGCCATTTTATTTCTTTGGAACTTGAGAAAGATTTCAATGTAGGATGATTCTGGAAGGGGCAGCAGGAATCAAAGAAATTTCTGCCTAATTAGATAAATGGCTCCTCATTTTCCAAGATCAGTTTTACCCTGTCACTTCTGTACTTAAAGGGAAGATTGTAGTCCACCACTGAGAAAAGATGATTCCTACTAAATAAGCATTATTCAAATAGTCAGCAACATACTTGCATAACATAGAAGAAATGGGTTTTGAAATCTTGAGGACAGCTCCAAAGTTACAATTACCTTTGTGTTTCTTCATCATAGACCCACAGCTTCAACTGTAATTCAAGGTCAGTGTCATCTTCTCGCTCTTCTACTGTTGCTAACCACTTGCCTTGTGCACTAAATGCAACTTTTACTAAGTCGAGCTGGTTTAGACCTTCCTGGTGGATGTATTCTTGTTGCACAATATCCAACTGCAAAACGACCAAAAATAAATTTCAAAATTCAAGTATACATGTGGACCTGTGTATCACTCAGCTCTGGAGAAAGGATATTTTGAAAGCACTGAAAACTGACTGGGCTGGAGCATAAAAACTTGGGAAAAAGATACATTATGGCTTGTAAATTCCTCAGTAAGGTAGAATTTAATTTTCCATAAGTATAAGAAAAAAGGCAAATTTTTTACATAGAGACACTGAGGCATTAACCTTGTAAAACAGGACACTTTCTAGGGATTTTTTCAGTGGTCAATGAGTTATGCTTATGAGTCTCAGAAGTCTGTGACAAAGCTAAAAACTCTTCAGTTTGGATTCCAGTCTAATATATAGATGCTGTTTTTTCCTGTTTGCTATATAATTCTTCAAAGAAATTCTATTGTCAAAAACTTGTCTGAAAAATTATAGCATTAGCCTATCCAACTTACACTGTAGAGCTGTTTGTCAGTTTGGAGACAGTAGAACTGCAAATGGCCAGGCTCTCCATTCAGGACCAAAGCTTTTGTTCTAGGATCAACCACTACACCAGTCTTGACACTTCTAGCTGGAAACAAAGAGAGATGATAAATCACAGAATCACAGAATATGGCCTAAGATGAAAAATGACATACTTTATCCATTAAGTGACAAGGTAAGTTTTACTGCATTTACCTTTGATTAATCCTTGAATACTTCTGGAAAATCTTAGATTGCTGCTTATTATTGTAATTCCTGAAGAGGGAAAAGTATAGTTTTACAAGACAGGTTTTCACAATGCAACTGCATCCCATGGGAGAAGGAAGGTATCTTAACTACCTGACCTTTGTCACCAATACAAATCAAAATATATACAATAAATATATATTTTAAAAAAAGAAAAGCTAACTCCATATTCCCATCCTTTCAAAATATGCAAGACCCCAAGTTGAGACAAAAGCTAAATTACAGCCATCTTCAGACTAATTGACAGAAGTGATAAAAGCAAAAGTTATCAAGCACCTGTTCTTTCAGGTCAACATTTAATCTGTACATAATATTTAGTTAATTCATATGAAACTAACAGAACAGCTTGTAGAGATTCATACTCTATTCTGCATTAGGTGTTGCTTAAATATGTTTGGGCTTACTGTTGTCTGTGTGTGAGGTGCAATACGAAGTGCCATCTGGTGAAACAGAGATGCACTGAATAGCAGAACCCAAGCGAGGAAGGAAATCCTTCTTGCAGTCAGATCCATTGTGCCACTGAACTAGAACAGATTCAATTCCTCCACTCAGCAGGCTGGTTCCTTTTCAGAGAGTAAGTGTGCAGTTAGTTTTCATTATAAAATCATCAGCATGTGTGTTAGTGATACACATATAACCCCTGTTTAAAAAATGGGCAATAATTCCTATTCTGAATCAGAATAGGATTTTTTTTGAACAGATTCTGGCAAGAATCCTTATATGCCAGTGATGGGGAGGAGAACAAAAACAATATCAGGTTTAGATTTTACTTCCTCATAAGACAGATGCTTGATGTTATGCCTGCCAAAAAGCCACAACTTTCCCTCTTAATCTTAAATCCTTCCTGGATATCTGTAAATTCTATAAAGTGGAAAAACTCAAAATTCTATTGTTTCATCTTTCCTAACCTGGCTCTGAAAGACTTTTGTACTCACCCTCTACAGAAAAGGCTAGATCCATGACTATATCATGATGCCAGTGCATTGTGGAAAATGTATATTCTTTATTGTGGTAGAAATTCCTCCTATGGGGGAAAATGTTGTTCAGAACAGCACTTAAATGCATGGGATCAGTGACAAAAGCACAAAAGGAAATATCAGTTTGAATCAAGGGGAATATCAAACAATCAAATATATCATCCTTTGCAACCTCTAGACTACAATTTCATATATGTTTGAGTAATACAAAAGGGAGTGAAAACACCATGAAGTTCTTCAGAGGAGCAGTTTGTCTCGTGTATCTTAGATATCCAATGCAACTTAGAGCTGCAGAGCAGCTCGGCAAGCTGACACTGAACTGTGCAATTCTGCTAGTATGTTCTCACTACAACTCTTCTTAAACAGAATGACAGAATGGTGATCTATGATCTAATACGGATCTATGATCTAATACGGATCTAGTCCAACACTTCAAAGAGATACTTCAACTGCTCACAAGCAATCATTTTCAAGTGCAATTTTGTAGAGCATGGCTTAACATGAATATCTTCCCACGTGGCATTAAACTGATGCTATACCCTTAGGTCATCAGTACTGCAAACTCACAGGGCTTGCCATTCTTTGCTTGTAATGGTTTCTGATAGAGGCAATGTAAGGACTAATCAGATTAGTTTTGTTCACATTTCAGTGAATTTTATGGTCTTGGTCTGTGTACAGGTTCCACGAGTGAAGCAAAATGAGCCTACCAGAGACGAATCTTTCCATCGCTGTGGCCCGTGGCAATACAGTCCTCCTGGGGGTGGCACGCCACGCAAGTGAAGCGGTTGTTTCCACCCTTTGTGCTTGTTGCACTTAAAGAAAACCTTCAAAGTAAAGAGAAATAAAGGTAAGTATCTGAATGAAAAATATAGTATTTAAAAAAAAAATCTCAAAGATATCAACTGTTGCATAAAGGTATAATTTAGACCAGGAGAACCAAATAAATCTTCAAGTTCATGTTTCTAAGCTGTTATATGCCCTCAAAAATAGTGACAATAAAGCTAGTCTTAATTATTCCCTGTTATCTGGTAGGTTCTTGGACAGAAGAATGGGACCATCCCCACCAGTATAAAACTAATCCATTGGCCACTGATATAAAATAACACATGTATCATTAGTATAAACATTTATGATGTAACATTGAAGCTATAGTTGATGTTTTCATTCTTACCTGTTTATCTGTTTCTGTTTAAAGAAATAAACTTGGAGCTCAAGCTCTTTTACTGATGCCACATATTCACCCTGTTACAGCAAAAATAACAGGACATACAAATTGTGTTATAAAGAGGGCAGAGAGAGAAATCAAGCTTTACCACAAGGCATTTAACATAGAATATAAACTGATATTAGATAAATAATATTCTAAATAGAATTGTTATAAACAAAGAAAATTGTAATATGAAATCTAAGCAAAACAAAGTTTAAATGTACTTTTAAATTCTCAACTTCTTTAAAATTTACATAACAGCATACAAGGCTTCGTTAGTAGTAGTAGTAGTACTTCAATATCGAAAGGTATTTTTATAAGAATCATCTTTCCAAGCATGTATATTTTACCAAACTGATTTTTCTGGGCTTCTTTTCCACAGCACTTAAATGCTTACTAGCTGATGAGGTGTGATTATTGTTTTTGGGTGCTTCGGTAGAATTAATCTTACTGGCTTGTTCTACTAAATACTATGGCTGTTTCCAAGAGCTGCTGTAGTTACCTTTGTTGACGTAGCCTTTCTAAAATCAGTAATTCAGATGGTGATTAAAAACTAAAATTCAGACTTAGATTTATGCTAGGAAGATTTGTAAAAGTTTTTTAATGCTCTATTTTACTTAAGTTTGAATATTGCTATGCTTGTATAAAATAAGCAGTATCTAGCTGATTTGAGGAGAAAAACACCAAGTAAAAATGTGAGTATACTTCTCTTCCAAATGCGGTGTGCTTGGGTGACTTATCTACACCATCCAAAATCACAGATAATTCTTTGGCTTCAATTTCTTGGTCTGCTGCTTTTGTCAGCTTAACCGATACCAGCTGGAATGAATCTGACAAAAGAGAAAACTGTTACAAAAGGCTTTTATAATCAAGTTTATGTATGTCTCTTCCAAAGGAGGATTTCTACCTATTATCCTGTCAACAAAATGTATGTTTGTATCTCAGAACTTTTTATTCCTATTGAGAAATTTTGTAACATTTTTCAGAAAATCACTATTGTTGAAAAGTTGAAGGTTAGGTAGGGATTTTCTGGTGCAAATGTGAAGCAGAAACCAAGTAAAATGTAATATTTGTTCTTCCTCTGAAGGGATGCTAAAGAAATGTAGCACGAGAAGGTCTAGTTTAGAGCTATGTTTCTCTCAGACAAAATCCTAGGGGGAAAAAAAACATCTAGGTGTTTGGTTTAACTGGACAAGTCTGTTGATATCTCTTATGATGGGAGAGGAGTCTGTGCAGTGCACCCTATATTAGAAGTAAGCACTGCCTGAAGATTTGTTGCAAGTCTACAACATCAGATAGCGTGTGCTTCAAAAGTGAAGTACTCTTCTAGAAAAATAAATATATCTAATTTAGAATGAGAAATGTCTCAGGAGATGAAATGCAGGAGTACAAACATATAAAGAGTTAAAAGAGTATTTTCAAGATAGCGCAGTGAACACACTGTTTACTGACATGACAGTAGCTAAGATGTATAAACATTTGAACTAGGAAGATACTTTACCTCTTTCACCACGTTTTGGAATTATAACAAACACAGAGTCCTCAAAACTAGCATGTGTGTACAGTGCAAGAAGTTTGCATCCTACAGTAAAAGTCTGGAAACACAAAAAAAAAATCAGTTACTGCATTCAAACACATTTTGCTTTCAACAAAACCAGTCATGCTGTATTTTTAGAGCAGGGGAAATATTCATATGCATTTTTTGTTTTAAATATAAACCACGCTGTATTTATTTTCAATTCTAGCACAGAGAAAAACAGTTCTACTCTATCAAGCAGGCTAATAATGTTGTTAATAATGTTAAACAGTACAAACTAAATATGAGACATCAGATTTAGTGCAAAAAAAAACCTAAAGGTATTTTTATATCAATGCAGAAGAGCAGTCTACAACTAATTGCCTCTCTTGAAGAGAAAAGGAACAGCAAGATACACTAGCAGTCCACATTTTTGTGCCATCATGCTCAGTTCTATTGGCATAACTAAAATCTGCAGAAAATTTACCAAGAACTACATTGGACTTTGTACTGTAGCAAGAGGCTAGAAGTTCAAATAGCAATACACACTCCCTCTCTCTTCCATAAAGACTTCGTATCATCTCCAATTTCTATGCTGTAGCTTTTAGTTCATAAAAACCATTTTTTGCCTGTGTCAAGGGTTGAACAAGAACTCTCAGACTGATCTGTGACCATCTGCACTGACAACTACAGCAATCATTTTTGGTGTCACTGGGTCAAGAATGATTTTCAACTGTACTGATAGAAATTACATACTTTAAAACAGAAGTTACGTACTTTAATGAGAATCCCATCTGTGAAGTCCCATAGTTTAATGGTGCCATCGAGAGATGAAGAATAAAGCTGAGAAAAAGATACAAAGGCCAAATTTTACAGAAACTGAAATTTGAAGAATTGAACAATAATTGTGTGAATAGATGAAAATTCAAAAATACAGAACATGAAAGCTCCAGAATGCCTGTAAATAAGCTCTTAAAGAAAATACAATGCTATTCTAGCTTGAAATACACATTTATGCAAGGTATAAAGGAAACTAGGTGAAACTGATGTGATGTAGATGCACAGATCTATCCCATGCTTGTTTGCTTCACCTCCTGCTTACAGGATGTGTGTAACCCGTGCATCAGATAGTCTGCCTCTGTGTGTAATTCTTGTTTATATACAAACAACAAAAGCAGAGTGACTGAGAAACTGTAAGCAGTGATGAGCAGGGCAGGGAAACTGCCCATTGCCAGAGTGGCTGGGGAAAAGCAGGGGCTTGGTCAAATCTGCACCTGTTTTGGACGGGATGCCTGTGTGTGTCTGTCCCTGGGCTGTTTCTGTGCCTTTCTGTTTTCTTTTTAGCTCGTGTCCACAGCAGCCTAAGGTAGGCCCTGGCACATGGTGAAACTGGGCCTCGTGTACAGGGCTGCATGCTGGGAGGGACGCCAGCCTTGCAGGTGATATTGATTACTCCAAATTCAGTCCCTGTGATTCGCTCAAGGAATCAACAAGAACTTGGCACTTCCACAGCTGGAAAATCGCCCCTTTTGCCACGTGCAGTCCGTGCGAGGCTATGTGCACTTCTAGCACAGGTGAGCCGTTTACTCTTCCAACCCAGTGGCGGAGGAGCACCAGCATGGCCTTGTTGCTGTTCTCTTCCAGGCAGCAGCCGCTTCCCCGCCGTCCGGAGCCGCGAGCGCGCGGGCCCGCGCGGGGCCGAGCCCCGTGCCCACCTGCAGGCGGTTCTGCGGGTTCAGCTCGATGCCCGTCACCAGCTCGGCGTGGCCCCGCAGCAGCCGCACGGTCTCCTCGGTGGCCACGCTGTGCAGCTTCACGAAGTCGCCAGAGGCGCTGAGCAGGTACCTGCGGGGCGAGGCAAGGGAAGCGGGGACCGTTAAACCGTTAACGGCGCCGCGGTGCCGCCGCGAGGCGCCGTCGCGGCCC
>VZSG01000094.1:1067802-1118451 GCA_013398315.1 Nothoprocta pentlandii | reverse complement strand
TCGCTGCCCCCGCAGCGCACCACGCGGAGCGCCGTCGCCGCCACCATCTTCCCCCGCCGGAAGCGCCGGGGAGGCGGCGTCATGGCGGCCCCCGCTACGGCCTCGCTGCCAGGCTAACCCGCGCTCGCAGGGCGCTTCCGCCCGCAGCCAGCATGGCGGCCCGGCGCCTCGCCGCCCATTGGCTGCGCCGCCGAGACGGAAGTGGGGGCGTGTCACCAACAGGGCGCCACGCCCCTAGGGCAGGGGCTGGTGGCTGTTAAATTAAAAGTATATGGTGTGACGTAATATTGTCTGTTTCTTCTATAATTAGTTTATTTTCCAAAGAGTGGAGGGCATTTTTTAAAATTTATGCCTCCTAGTCTTTTGTAATGAAATAAGGAGGCGTGTGTGTCTCACTCTTATATTTTTTATTGTCTATAACTGACTTTTTTGATATCTTCTGCATTTAAATTCAGGCAAAACAGAAAGAGCGATGAGTTCGCATGTTAATTTCCAGCCTGGGGGATGTATTTGTTTGAAGGAAGGTCGCGCTTGGGAGGTGGAAGTTCTTCAGCGCTTGTTTTGCACAGTAGGAGTGTTCCCTTTCTGGGAACATGAGAACTGGTCTCAGAGAAACTTAAAATGACCCGGATTGCAGTGGAGTATGCAGTGGAAACACGTTCTAGCATTAGATAAGAGTCTGTTATTTTTATTAGTTATTACGAGAAATGCCTGCAACGATGCAAATAACTAGTTTTTAAGTCAAGAAAATGGCTTTTCGTTACAACCCCGAAATACTATCATAATGGTTATAGAAGCAGTCACTAGCTGTAGGCAACACTAGAGGGTGGTAAAAGAAAGGCTAAAAGGACGACAATTTTTAAAGCTCTCCAAAATTGGCGTTATTTGAGCTGTTCTGCACATTCCTTGTGGCGTCCTCAGGAGCAGTTTAATCTCTCTATATTTTAGTGCTCTTTTAAGAACACCTTACACTTTTAAAATGGATGCTGAGTATTCCAGAGGGATCCAAAGAAGGAAAACGGAGCTCGCATCTTGTAGTCCTTTTGGAATGACAGCAGTTCTGGCTGCGGAGCTTGCAGCATTTGGGAGTATTTTACTTTAGTTTGCTGCAGGGTTTTGTCCTCTTTGAAGGGTGGCTGTTGGCAAGCGAGCTCCCGAGGGAGAGGACCATGCAGCAAATGAGGCTCACGGGCATATTTACCTTATGCAGCTGCTCAGTCTTGTTCTATAAAGCCTTTAAAAAAAAAGTTTTTCTTGCCCCTAGCGAAGGGCGCCAAGCTTTGTCCGGCTTGGGAGGTGCTCACTGGTGTTTACAGCAAGGGTCTGGATGGGGAAAACTAAACTCTTAGGCTTTTAGAAGCTCCGTGCTTACAGTCTAACAAATGTTCTTGGCCTTTTCTCTGATAAAAACCAGCTGTAGCTGTGCATGGCTCCGTGTAAATAGCGTTTCCTTGTTTCCAAGCACAAAGCAACAGTTCTGAAGTTTTGCTGTCCCCTTTTAGTCCGACAGATTTGTGTTACTTCCTAACGAGTCCTGTGACTGATAATCGTTTTGCTTTTTTTTTTTTTCCTGAAAAAACCCATCCTGTTTGTGAGTTCATAAACTAGATTAGAGTTATATATGCAGTGAATGGGAGCAAGCCAGGCAAAGATATTGTGGTTTGGGGGAGGCAGCTTTTAGGGGCTTTCTAAGATAAAAATCTGATCGTAACAAAGCTGGAGCTCGCATAGAAAAATTATGTTTATTAGGGTTAATTAACTCTCCATTGCCTTTTTGAATAACATTTTAGAAAACATGCATAGACTTCCTATTTTTTTTTTCCACAGTGTTTTCTTCAATGAGTTTTTTTTTTTTTTTGGCAATAAAGCATCTGAAGGAAAGTGATGGTAACAGTCATCCTGGGTGGAAAGCAAGCTGTGTCAGGGACCTCAAAATCCCCAGTGAGGAGGAGCGTTGCAGAACTCGTGGGATACTTGGTCCTAGGCTGTTATATTGTGGATTAGGGTGTGACCAGCTTCTCTTCTCTTTTCGCAATAGGCATGACTCTTCCCCTTTTTCTTTTTCACATCTATTTCTCATGAGAAATGATCTGCTTTCTTACTGCATTTTGCGCAGGCTAAATTTTTCATATCTTGGAATTTATCCAATGATATGTGCATTCTGATGCTTGTCTGAAGCCTTTTTATCCTTTCCAAATTACATCTTTCTTCTAAGATAAGCAAAGATCATAGAGTTCTAGCTTGTAGGCTTGTTTATGTTGAGGTAAAATTCATTTTTCAAATGATTTCTACAAAGTCAATCCTAGATGCTTATTGGTATAGATTTTTTTTTTTATTATTTTTATATATATATTTTTCCCTTGCAAGAGCCAAGGAGTGCATTTTTTGAGCTGCTTTGCTTACTGACTGAGTGTCGTAACATGGAAAACTGCTTTGTTGCCAAGTGGTTGTTACCATGATCTCCATTGAGGGAGAGATGTGAGCGAGGGAAGAAAAAGCACAGTGTGTCCGAAGTTACTGAAGTTACTGCTTATTTTTTTCCCCTTCCAGAGTTGTATGATTTTTTTGCTGCACAATGTTTTTCTTTTGCTCAGTAAACGCTACTTTTTTAAGCCATAAGAAAAAAAAGATTACAGGCTGAAATCATTGTGTATTCTGAACTGGGACAGTAGATCATACCTGCTAAATGCTCTCCTACCTAACCAAGATAGACTTGCTGAGCTGTGAAGCTACATGCCTGTTTTTTTTTCATAATATTAATTTATAGGCACTAATTCTAACTAAATAGATGAAATTATAAAATCATACGCACCTACTAATCCATTATATAGTTTACATAACTCTTTCTCAAACATTGCTTGCTTTAATTTGGTAGCTGATTGAGAAAAGATCATTGATTAAGTCCCTGTTCTATTAGCTTAAGAAGTTTAGTTTTTTTTTTTTTTTTTTTTTCCTGGTTCTGATTGACCTGCTGCTTCATAAAAGTCTAAACCCTTTGCTGCTCATTACCCAGGCAGAGTGGGCTCCCGAAGCACCCCAGGTACTGCACAGTGCTGACAAATAGTAAGAGCTGATGGCAGCAAACTGGAGCTGCTTTCATGATTTGGAAGGGTTTGTATGAGGGAACTAATGTGATGTTGTCTTATTTTTTTGCAGACAGAATTAGCAACATCTGTGCTGTCTTAGAATAATGGCAAGTCTAAGTGAGGGTTCCGGCATGATCACTTGCATGAACTTCTGGTTTCTTTCAATAAAGCCTTTAAAGAAAGAAGCTGGGGCTTCTACAAGCTGTGCTTTGCTTCTATGTGGCCTGGAATACTGTAAAAGGAACCTGCTGTTGGTAACTGCAGAAGCTGGGGAAATCTACCATTTATTACAATTTATAATTAAATTAAAAGGAGGTAAAATAAGACAAGCCTCACTGTGGCAATAAAATGGTATTTGGAGTACCTTGAGGTTAGTGAACACTGTGAGCCTCCTGTCCCAAAATATACTGAGTGCAGGTTTATTTTCTCTCTGTTAGACTAGAAATGTCTAGTTTCTATGAATAATCCCCCAGATCGTACTGTTTGAGCACGCTTAGGTAAAGGCTTTGGTAAAATCAGTGTTAATAGCATATACCTGTTCCTTTCACAATGGTATTCCTGTGAGAGGTACACTTTCTGAGATCTCTGATCTTCTAAATCTCTCCATAATTTTTAATTATAAATTGGATTTATTTGCTTATTTGTACCATTTCAGTATCTTTTTCCTCTAATTTTTATGCATTCTCCTAGCTTATATATTTAATTTGTATTTAATTCATGCATCTTCAGGCCATTGTAGTTTACCCAGGAGACTTTGAATTTAATATTTCACCTCAACCCTGCGTTTGAAAGTAATTCACCTAACTTATAATAAGAAGTTTTGTTAAGTTTTACCTTAAGGTCCGTAATAATCTTTGCAGCTTTCAGGGCTGTTCTGCTTGTAGATTCCTCTAATGCTGATCTCTAGTTAACTGGACTTTTTTTCTGATACCCATTATCTGAGCTGCTCTTGCACTTGCTTAGGTGGCTATACTTCTATCCATTTCATTTCCAAGATTATCTTCTGCTTTCAAAATTCTTGTATAATTTCTTGATCAATACCTGAGTTAAATAAACTGATAGTTCCTAGCAAAAATAATTTAAAAAGTCACTAATGCATCTCACAAACTAATGGATCATGTGTTCTGGTTTGCCATATTGACATGTTATGAGTATTATTAGGTAATATGTTCTATTTCCAAGATGGTTAAATAAAATTATATTTGAGAATAGCACCTATCAATACCTATTTTAGCACCACAGCTCCCAAAGCCTTGCCCCTCTCACAGTTACTGCCTGTGAAAGGCCAAATGGAGCTGCTGCCAGAGCCGTTAAATCCTGCTTTTCATCCGGCCAGCAGACTGGCCCTGGAGCAGTCTGAGGCCCTCCCTTCCCCATCCTCGCTCAGGATGCTAAGCCAGGACTGCCGGCAGCCTCAGCGATCGTCAGGCAGGGCAGCAATGGCACATTTCGAGGTGATGCCTAAACCCATTTTAAAGCAGAATATTTAGAGGAAAGCAAAGTCATAATTCATTTCGTTTGCTGGACAGGAATATTTTTTTCTTGTCTAGTTACACAGTGGAAAAAGCATTCCATCATGTGGAATGACCAGCCAAGCAAACTTGTGACACGTTATTAATCAAAATAACGTACGTTTTTGTTTTCCGTAGGAAAAAGAGAAGAGCTACGTTACTGCTAAACAAGGTGTCCTAATGTTTTAGCTGTAACACAAAATAGTTATTTGTGTTAGTGACAGGTGACAGTAGGGGGAAAATTTAGGATTGTGTTATCTTTTTCTGAGGTCATATTTGAAAATCAATGTAAATATAGAAATAATCTTAGAAAGCAGTTTTCTGCTTATTTTGCATAATCTAGACACACACAGAATAACTTCCCGTAGAGAATAAGGCCAAGTCAACATTTTCGAGCACTTACGTAATGCCATATCAAAAGTCATTTTTTCCCCAGTACTGAGTTTCCTCACAACTCGGATGTGCAACATAGGGAAATATTTGTCTTCCATTTCCTCAGAGAATGGGGTTCTAAAACTTTGACTTAAGATTCTAAATATGGGCACAAATGTCAACTCTTGGCTATTTACCTGAAAGCTTTGCTATAGGAGTTGGAAACTTGTATGTACTGTAGATCCCCACACGCAGCTCTCCTCACTTCGTTGCCCTTTGCAGCAGTTTGCTTTGTAAATGGGCATGTAGGACGAGGGCCTGATATCAAACACGATGCTGTGAAAGGTGGCGGTAGCTGTTAAGACCCTAAACTGCGCAAAATAACAGGTTGTGAGGGATTGAATGTAGTGGAAATGAATATAGGATCACAGCAGTTTGCAAATGGCAAACTTTAGATCAGATACAGAGTTTTATAGGATATAGGTATTTCATTTTCTGTTTTAGTGGTCCCAAGTATTCCTTAAAATTTAAAGTGTAATCTCATGATCCTTTTGGCAAAATCATGTGTTCTTTTGAGACAGAAACGCTCATTAAGTTATTTATCTATGTGACTGCCTGTCTCTGAAGTAGCATACTGCAGGAGTGCTTTTTAAGCTAGGTCAGAAAAGGCTTTTTTTACTTGCCTGGTTTTGTTGTTACCTAATTGAATCCTCCCATAAGGTAACATCTAACACAAGTTCCTGGTATTGTCTTAAAAGTCTTCATTGTTTTAGTGAGCAAACCTCAGCAGGTCTGATAAAGATGATCAGTGTCGTTATTCTCATTTTAAAGTAGGAGATAAAGAGACAGTAGGGTGGAATACCTTAGATGTATCTTAGTAGAACCAGGAAAAAATCAAGTGTCATCACTGTACTCTTATCTGTTTGAAAACACTGCTGCCATATGTCTCAGCAGCACTAGCTATTTTTACATAAAATTGAGGGAATAAGGGCAGTCTGACCTGCGAGTCATCAGACTGGTGAGTTTTAACAGACATTTGAAGCAAATTTTACAGCAAAATTTTACAACTAGCTGACTTTGAAGCCAGTTCTTTGCTTTTGCCAGTATCTGGAAATAGTAATTATGATTTTTATGGGAAAACAAAGTGAAATTATGCTTATGCATTTGTTTTACGTTTTTTATTAGTAAGCCAAGCACGTATTAGTAAGCCAAGCACCTTGGTATTTATGGCATAGAATGGGTAACTTTACAATCCTTAAAGCTTTTAGATAATTTAAGAATACTAGTGTCTGATCTGTCTGATCCGCATGTGTCCTTCAACTGAAGATAACAACCCAGTAGTTGTTGTTATCATTTGGTGACTGGAATTGCTTGAGGATCTACTGCTTCTCCAAAGCCATTAGAAGCGACAACTTGCCAAGAGGGGAAAGGCAAGATAAGCATGAATCTTCTTGCGTGATCTTTCCTCTTTTGTTTGACCCTTTTCTCGAAGCGTCTTTCAGTACTCGTTTTTCTTTCCGTTCTCCAAAATCTTGGCTGTTCCCTGATTAATAGCATTATGGATGGAATATGTCATATAGCACAATAAAATTCCAACTCAATCTGTGTCCTAATGTTCATAATCCCCACTTCAAAATATTTCACACCACCATTTTCATGAAAATTGATGAGGCAGTATTAATATCAGCAGGGGGATTAATATCAGCAGGGCAATGTGGCAGATGTAACATTGCCCAGCTGGTACTATCATCTGAATTATAACTGTGTGCAGAACACAAACTTCAATGGATATGTCTAAAGAGGTATGTTGTTTCTAGAAGTCTGGACATATTTGTTAAGCATTTGTCAAGGTGCATCCTTCAGTTATTTTTTTACATCTTTTCTCAAATATGAGTATACTTTAAAATGAATGTTCCATGTAGGAAAATGGGTTTTTGGCAGCTTGTCTTCTGGGCAGCATTACCAAATATCTTTTTAAAAGTTTTTAATCTTTCTTCTCATTTCCTGTAGCATTCCTTATGACATTACATCTTGAAGGAACACTGCTTTTTTTTTATGCTTTACTTCTAGACTGATGCCTTATGCCTTATTTCACAATATCTTTTTTTTTTTTCTGGAGTTTAAATGTGTGCTTTGTAAAGATTTAAATGTAAACCTTGTGTACTTTTCTCTAATTGTTAAGAAGCTACAGCTTTCCCCCATAAACATATGCTGTAGAACAACGTTTATTTATAAAGTGGTGCAGAATGCTACTTTGATCGCATGTGCCTAGCTTGGACAACAGCTTAAGTCCTAGCAGTGTGTGTTTTCTCCCTTTATATTTTCAGTGGATCTGGTGGAGTAGTAGCCGTGACATCAGTCCAAGCTAGAATTACATAGGGATTGGGAACGCACCCTTTGAACTAGCCAGCACGGAGAGAAAGGAGGAGTGTTAGACTGTCGGAGTTCGTGCAGCTGAACAGAAAAGGCCAAGTGCAGTAACTGCCAGCTAAGTCGCTTCTAAACTAAGTTACTGAACTTTTTAAACAGAAAGGTCAATTTTCCCCCAACTCCTCTAATTTTAACTATAGTTTCTGCTTTGGAAACACCTCTGCAAAGCAGAGGCAGCGATGGAGTTTTATCTCACTAACAGAGTTGCATATATTGTACTTAGATGTTGTTGTTGCAGCACGGGGCACTATTTAATGTCAGGCTGGCCAAGCCTTTGTGAAGAGGGTGGCATACTCATTGTTAATGAAGACTGAAGAGGCTGTGGGAAATCTGTGGCATCTCAGGGGATGCTATCAGGGAAGGTATTTTCTGAGAAAGCTTTCAAAGTCTGTATTAGATCTGTGTGCTATCTTTCGCACTGTGATCTATTCCCATCGCTGCAGTTAGGGAAAGGAGGCTGCCTTTGCCTTACAACAGTGAGTAAATGTGGGTGAAGCATTTAACAACCACCCATTCAATTTCAGCTTGGAATTGAAATCCACTTGTGTCTGAATCAGCTATGATTTGCCCACATTTTCTCTGTATTTATACAGCTCTAGTCCAAACTGCATAAAAGAACATGTTTCATCTCCACGAGCTCTTGGAATGTTCTCTGATACTTATTACAGCTATTTCCATCCACAGTGGCAACACAAGCAGTATTACAACTAAAAAATACTATTTCTGGTTTTGAAATCCCACTTCTGTTTCCAGCAAAGTCCCGATACAAATGTGCATCCAAATAATGCCTATTGGTTTGCAAAGTATCAATCCTGAGGAAACAATATTAAATTAAATAAGAATTTAACTGTTCTTCCCTTCAAAAAGTGCCCCCCAAGTTCTCTCTCAAATCAAGTCTTGAGAGAGAATGTCCCATAAATTATAGACAGTGCAAATCCAGGATTATAGAGTCCAGGACACACTTAACGCCATACATGAGTCTGTTTATGAAGACCTAAAGGCAGAATTTGAACTCTGGAGCACTTTGTGTGTTTTAAAGAGCAGAACTTTTTTGTGCACGTTTAGTTGTTAGCAAAGATTTGCACAAGCATTAACAATGATAGGAACAATTAATTGGCCTTGAGGACTTAACTTTCTCTCTCTACTTTGCTTAAAAATAGCTCTACTTCTTTGGGGGAAATGACAGATGATTGTCTCCAAAAGCCAGTTTGCTGAATTCACTACATATCTCAGCCTTCACTAACAACATGAACGACTGACATTTTGAGGAAGAATTGATAGACTGATGATGAAAAAATGGTAAGGTATCAGCTGGACTAGAACTGAACTGAAATAAGGTTAGGGCCTGAAAAATTAGCATGTACTTACACACTGCATGGTTAGGTCTGTGCCCATTAATAAATGCAGCATATGAAGTGCAAGCGTGTATCTCAAAGCAAATACTAAAACTTAACAATAAATCTGTGACTTTCATATCTCTGCAGAAGATACAATGCTTGAAATATTCCTTTAAAATACTTATTAGTGGTAAGTCTGTTTCCTTCTTTTAGCTATTTATTATGGAGAGAGGCTTAGTTTTATTACAGAGCTGTAGAATGAGAACTGCTGTTGTACCAGGTAGTGGTTTTGTGCAGTGTTTATTGCTTTGTAATAGTTGCTCGCCACTGAAATTTAATCCAGTTTTCAGAGAGCTTTCCTTTTATACTGGTAAATCAAAACTGAAGTCTGTTTCTAAGAAGTACCCCTGAAGTACATTTACAGCCTTAATTTGTTTAATCCTACATCAGAGGAACTATATAGATCCCGTAATACTTAATCCACTGTTTTTTTTTCAATCTAACGTCTTTTAAATTAAATCTCCAGAGGATTTGAGTGAAAGACTTCAAATATGTATCTAATAAAAGTCTGTTACAGCTAAAGGAAATGGCTTTTATCTGTGTTCAAATATTCTCTTCTGACCCATTCTCCTAGGCATCCATTAATTGACATATTTTTACAGGTGTTAGAAGAGTATGCTGTATTTTCCAAGCTCTAAATTAAAAACAAACAGAAGGCATCACCAGCCTAATAATATATAGAGAAAATAAAAGTGGAACTGCTTCTCTGAACACTTAATTTTGTGAATATCCTCAAACCTGTCCAGCCTTATTTTGTTATACAGTTCTATTTTACTTAATGGATCTTTTATGTATACACCAATGCTAGGTAGCTTTTTGCTTCCCTGAAATCAAAAGCTAATTCTCAATTCATTTTCCTTGAATTTTCAGTATTATGTTGCTCCCTTGTGAAAGGCAAATATGACCCATTTACAGTACTGCATGCTATATCTAAGAAATAAGAAGAGAACCATCTGTGACATATTAGAGGAGAACACATCTGGTTTGAATAAATTTGTTTAAATTTGTTTACTAAACTTTTATCTTCTGCAACAGATACCACATGAAACAGCCCTTTTTTTCATCAGGCTGCTGTCACATGTCAACGAATAAAGCAGAAGGAATGAATGAATGGTAATGGCAGTAAAAACTAGTGCTGTATGTCTAGTTTTTTGAAGCATGCTGCAACTCTGTTTTAGAAAGGGCAGCAGTAAAGAGGGAGGGAAAAAAATACTTCAACCATCTGGGATGTCACACCTAGGACAACCCTAGTTTTTCTCTGCATGTCTTTGTGTGTACATGGACCTACAGTGAAGTTTTTTGGGCATGTCTTTTCACACACTCCAGACTTTCATCCCCACCATCAGTTTACCATACAACAAGTCTCTCACGTAGCAAATAATATTTTCTGTTGTTTTTAGCAATGAAGTTATAGGTACCTTGCTATGGTCAGCCTTCCTGTTTTCATGCAGATTAGCAGGAAAATCTCAACAGTTTAGATACATAACTTGCCTGTTTCTGAGAATTTTGAACGTATGTAAATATCTCCTTTTTTTTTTTTTTTTTTTTTTTTTTTTTNTTTTTTTTTTTTTTTTTTTTTTTTTTTGGTATGGAATATAAGGTTTTTTTGATTGTTTTGGAGGATATGCTATATGTCTCTAAATTGTGAGTGAAAGCTTGCAAGAGCAGTAAGCTCTTGGTTTCCCTGGTAATCTTTTAAATATACAGCCTTGTAAAATAAATTACTACTACATCAAGGAATACATCAAGGAATGCATGGGTCTATTAACAGCAGGTTTTGAAAGCAGATGATCTTCGTGTTTTTAGGATATGTTTTGAATAAGTACTCAGAGAAAATCGTTGCTTGTCAACTGTGGCTGTAAGGAATCGCAAACCTGACTTATTTATGAGGTTGAGCAAGGTAGGTGATACGTATGGTATCATTTTTATGCATTCAGTTAACTTTTGGAGATAGGGTGACTGGAAGATGCTCCTCCTCAGGGTTTGACATTTACCATAATTTGCAATCCACATGGTATCACATGGAGTTTCAGGACCCCAGTCTTTGAGGACTGGCACAGAATTCTCTCATGTGTAGAGAAAAAAACCTTCAGATATCTAAGTGAGCTCAGGACTCCTATGAATGCATACAAGGTAGAGTAGGCTGTTTGTATAGAGTGATTTAGCTGTATTTGCCTAAAAAAAATCATCTAGAAGTAAATCTACAGTGATGAAAAGTTATGTATGGTTTTGTTTTGTTTTATGTTTTGTTTGTTTGTCTTAATTTCCTTGGAATAGCTGATACTAAGCAACTACATTAATAACTAAATTTGTATCCTAGTGAAATCTACAGACAGTCTATCAATGCAAGTAGATTTGTAATGTTTGTAGCGTGTTCATGTTTAACTGAAACTGATAAGACTTAAAACATCAGTGTAGTAGAGAGAAGCTGGTCTCAGGATACTTAGAGTTGTTCATATGAATTCTTTTGGATACCATTTGTGCACCTTGTTTAAGAAATTTTTATTCAGAAATTACTGATCCATTTAAGAGGTTAGAGGTTGTCTTTTATAGTGCCTATTGAAGTTCTGATTGATGGTAATAGGAGCTTGAGTCTTGTCTTTGCAATGCTTTCATACCATTAATAATAGCTTCACTAAAAGTTTCATTCTGGCATTGTGCCTCTACCTTGGCAGCACATCCATATCAGGTAACGTTTCAGTCTGCTTGGCCTGTTCTTTGGGTTGTTCTACATCCTTGAGTTTAGAGGCTTGGGTAAAGGTTTAAAAGTATTTTGATTTGTTTTCAAAAGTGATAGAGACGTCTAAAATAGGCCTTAAAAGCCATCCATAAGTCAAGTATTGTTCTTGTAAGTGTTGCATACTGAATTTGCGAAGTAGCCTATAAAATCAATTGTTGTAAACTACCTTCTGTACTGGCTCTTATTTTCTTGTAGCAGAAGCTGCTGTTAAGGATCTGAGAACTGAAATATTGGCATCTCTTGCAAGTAGGAAAATCAAAATTGTCAGTCACACATCTGTTTCTGAAGCAGCTGTGGTACTTTAGAAAGCTTTTGCCTTCTCGGTTAGAATGAAATGAAAACTGATCTGTTACACTTTACGCTGACTGGACAGAGTATTTCAGCTGGAATGTGAGATATTGGTTGTGTCATGCAGTCATGCATCCCACCCCCTCCCTGCTGAAAAAAAAAAAAAGAAAAAAAGATTAAAGTAAAAGCTGAATAACTTAATGTATTTTTTCTCGGCAAAATATATGACCCTACGTAGCTTGAGTTTTTCAATATTTTTCACTGCTTTAATAATAAAATGAACAAAGCCAGAACCTCAGAACTGTTCACAGTGGATGCTTTTCCATATATGGATTTTGCAGAGCTGGTTGCTGCTTCTACGTTTTTTGAGGAGATGGGGACCACAAAAGAGTGTCCCAAAGTGTTCACTTTGTATAGAGGCTTGGGGAAATTCAGGAGCTCAAAATCAACTTTTACTCTATAAGCAAACTTTTTCAAGACAATCCTAAATACTTTTTCTTTTTTATTATTTCTTAGAGTAACACAGAAAGTTCTTTGTTTGAAACCTCCAAGTGCTAGAAATGCCACAAGCCAAAGTGCAGCTTAGAAGTCGAGAAATAAGAAACATCTGGTGAGTTAGGATTCTGTATGTACTGGCGCAAAGAGGCAATAATAAAAAGCAGTTATTTTCCATGTCTGTTCTTGCAGAGAATATTATTACAGCAGTCTGCTGGCTAGAGGGTGCCTTACGGGAATGAGAACATGCTGCAAAGTGTTTTGATGCACAGAACAGTTACGCTCTGGAAACAGTTCTGCGTTGGCCAGTTGCGTGAAAGAAAAGTGAGGTTGGTTTGTAATTGTGGCAGGTTCGTGGATCTTTCACAGAGATGTTCCAGCTAGTAGTTGCTAGCAGAAGGAAATATAGTATCCCTCGAGTTCCATGTTAGATAAGAGACTTTTCCTTTTTTCTTTTCTTTTTTTTTTTTTTTTAATTGAATCTGCACAGCATTGAAAGAAACTGAATTACAATAGGGATTATCTTCTGTGGTTCATTAGCCTGTCTTTGGATTTTCTGGTAGTCCTGCAAGAAAGTGAACATTATCCATGCACATGAAACCATTAGACTCCATTAGACTCCATATCGTAATTTTGCTAGACTTATTGATATGCAATGGGCTGAATGTCCCCTTGCTGAGGGGTGTTTTGTCCTCAGCAAGTAGCCAGAAGTGCTGGCAGGGAGTGGTTCCTCAGCACGCAGACTGTGGCCTGCAGTGAGTGCAGCAGCACAGGCACAGTGAGCTCATGGTACCACAGTCTGAACAGTTGCACTCAGAAAACAACTTGTGCTTTTGCAGTAGGCAAGCCCTGCACATTCTGTATCTGGCAAAGACTATTTTAATGTTATTTTATGTTCTCACAGAAATGGTGATTTCCCTATTTTGGCTGCAGCTAAAATTGTTTTGAGTTAGGGCAGCTAGTAGGATTACTTTGGAAAAAGTGCATTGCAAAAAAATTACTGTAAATGCACTCTCACTTTTTTTTTTTTTTTTTCCTGGCTATATGCATATCCGTGCTATTTTTTTCTTCATTTATTTTCCCTGTGGTCAATCTGTGATGTAGCTTGATGCTGGGTAGGAGATACTGATATATCTTAGCATGAAACTATCAACGTTTCAGTGAGTTTTAACGTTGAATCTTTGCCCCAGTGTAAAATGGTTTTGCTGGCACCAGATGTCAGTGTTGGTCTGCGCTAATAATCTTGAAATGACACATCTCTGTGTCCCTCTGTACCAAAGACTGAGTGGCTAAACAATTCAAAGTAGTGACCACCTGTTTGTGACTGACTTTATTTAAAAGTGAACTGTAGATGAAACAAGAAGGATAAAGGTAATTATAACAGTAAATTTATGAAACCAAACTCTGGTTAGAAACCAAATATCTCACTTTCTGACTGTCTTTTTGACTGGTTATAATTAAAATATATATAAAAGAATAATTTTTAGAAAAATATTTGGTTAAATAGTAGTTTGCTAAATTGCTTCATTAAAGAATAGCCATTTTTGTAAATCTTTGCATCTTTAGTTAATTATTGCAATGTAACTAACCCTCAGAGTATCCTAACTACAACTTCTATAACTACAATGGAAGTTATAATATAACTTCTATTAGGGATTCCTAACAGATTTTCTTGTTATGCAGGGCTAATTATTCATAGATAGATTATTTTGACTAATTACTTAAAATTACTTCACAGAATCACAGAATAGAGTCACAGAATGACAGAATATTCAAGGCTGGAAGGGAGCTCTAGAGATCATCTAGTCCAACCTTCCTCCTCAAGCAGGCAACCTTCTCTGCTCTCTTGTAGTATCTTTTCAAGATACCTTAAACCCTAAGAGAAGAAGTTGTTAGTATTTAAAATTATTTGATTTGATTTAAAGTCCTTGCTGAGATAAATAACAAAATGATGAACATTCAACCTGTTGAAGTATGTAGGAAAGAAAAGAGTTTGGATAAAGTGGGATGGGACATGTTCTGTAGCGAGGGACCAAAACCAATCTCTTAGTGAGGTTCTGTATTTCACCTTTGGGAGGACTGTAGAGAATTCTTGACTCTTTGTGATCTATGCTCTAAAATAGCTTTTGGCATAACTTTCCCAGGAAAATGTTATTCTGTGTAATAGAAGCTAAGGCTGATTTAGCTGACTTTGTTCATGCCACAGAATTAATTTAATCCATTTCTATTAAGTGAAGATTTTCTGTCTGACTTTTTGTTTTTAAAGTGAATTTGTATGGTTGGCATATGCATTCAAGGAATGAGAGAGGATTTGCATTGTTCATTTGACAGCCTTATTTCATAACCTGTCATTACTTAAGTGAGGAGGAAATAATGACTCTTTAATAATTAAGTAATTAATATTATATCACTGAAGATGTGGTGAAGCCTGTTTGGCAAAGTAACTTCTGGTGTACAGACAGAATGGAGTAACTTGAGAGTTCAGCCCATAATTCCTTTCCATCTCATTCTGCTAAGTTCATTTGACACAACAGTTTCTCCTCAAACAAAGGAATAACCCTTAATTGCCTCATCTGGGCATTAAAGTGTACCATAACTAGTTGGTGCCTTCTGTTCAACTGACAATGATACCAATGTATTAACATACTGAATCTGACAGTATAAAACCTGTTCACTGTGAGGTATTGGATCTTAATTATATGAATAAATTATGAAAATTCTACTTTTACTTCAAGGGCATACATTTGCTGATGTTTCTGGAGAAATTGGTAATCGATGCCCTAGCTAGAAATGTGTCATATCTGTGATTTTTTTTTCAGCAAAAATATCAATTTTGAGCAAATAATTAAAGTATTTCTGTTTCTGACCACTTTGTTTGCAGTAAACTCATTATTTTCCCCTAGGCTTCCATCATTGGCGGAATCATCCTATAAAAAAATTCTGCTGCCCATCTCTGTAACTCTTAAACAGTACAGTGATCTCTCAATATGCAACAATATTTAGTCAAGGAATTAGCTCTGACATCAAATTGATTATTACCCTATCTGAATATCAGCTTGCAGTTCTCTGTCATTTGCAATCTTTTACCTGTGATAGGCACTGTCTCAGCTTTCTGCTCTTACCATGATGCTAATATGACGTAATATTTGATTTTTAAACACTTTCACAAAATAGTCAGTGGTTCTGTGAGCATATTATGATTTCAGTATCATAAAATAACTTAAAGCTGTAATAGCTTGGTTTAAAAATGGAAATAGTCTATTTTAGAAATATGTTAGAACCAGAAAGTACAGCTATATATTATCCCTAAAGAATTACAACCTGTTTTTGTGTTTTAAGCTATGTTGTGAGATGGCAAATGAAACGTTCCATTTACTCTAATTTTCCTTGTTGGTGGTGAAACAACCAAACGACATTATGGGAATGGTATTTTAATAACATTTTGGGAGATGAGGTAATATTTCAGTTATTTAAAGGGATTGCCTTCTTGTAGGGACTTTTATCTTCATTTACTAAAAGGTCAAGGAGGTTCTCATCTGAGTTTTTTGTTTGTTTTGCTCTCTACCCAGGGAAAAAAAAAAGTGTAATACACAGCATTTAATTTTTCATCCCTCCAATTCAACAAAGTGCTGATCCAACTTCTACTGAAGTTAAAGAACTTTCGTTGTTTCCGTAGATTTTGCATCAGGTTATAAAAAGCCTTTAACCTTTACACAAGTGAACGTCTCATCTGTAGATGCTGTAAATCTAACCAATGCCCCTTTATAGGCATTGTGATGTTGTGCAGGATTTTCATCTAAATTTTTTATTGTTCTGTGCTAGTAATGTTTGGCTGGAGTCAGCTTTCCCAAGGTGAGGGCTAAGCATGTTCCTATGTACTTTCCAGCACCCTGGAAGAAGACAGAATCCTTCATTCTTCCCTAGGTTGCCCATGGAAGGGAATATTGTGAAGAAGGTATAGGACACTTTTTCCAGTTTCCTCTTTTGATATGGTCTGTGTTGATTCCTTCTATTAACTTCATTTTTCTTGTACTGGATTTGTTCCAAACTTTACATTATTAGTGGAGAGTTTTACATAAATCTTACATCTGTTAAATGAATCTATTTGTATGTGGCAAGAGTGCTATAATGATTAATAGTTCCTCTCTCAGTGTGGACAGTTGATGTAAAACACAGAATAATTTTCTCAAAAATGCACATTTCTTACTAAAATGAAATTAGTCATCTTTTATAAACAGAAATCAAGCACAGTGTCTCCACTGAAACTGAAGTTACTTAAAAATCAGACAAGAAAACAGCATAGAAAAGTTACAGCATTCTCAGAGCACACGTAGGTATATGAAGCTCTAAAGATTCCAGATTTTTTTTTCTTTGGAGAAAAGACAGACATTTGAACTCCAGCCTTACCCACAGCATTACTCAGGTTTTCCCAACTGGCTTCCTAAAGGAATTGTGGCTTCTAGTATATTGTATCTCTGGGATTCTTTTTCTATTACATCAGCATCTGGCATAGTGATTTTATACAGTTCTGTGATTTTCTCCATTTAAAGTAGACATGCCATTAACATTTCTAAAAGGAGGTCACATATGTTATCATACTAAGTTAAAAAGACTTTGGCTCTAAAATGCCACCTCTGCTCTAATGGTTAAACATGAAGCTTTAGTCTTACGAGTTTAGATAGCCTATTTCTAGCCTGCCCTTTGATTTTTGGCTTAGACTAGTCTTATTTGTTCATGCTGCTTACCAGTGAATCACTTTTATTATATATCTCTTAGTATCTCTCTTTAATAGCTGTAATATGGCTTTTTTTTTTTTTCTTCCCCCCCGTGAGTTCAGATTCACAGTTCTGGTGAGAGTTTTAACTGCTCCAGTCTTTCAGTCTTGGACATTTTATTTCTGCGACTTAGGACACCATGTGTCGTTCAGAGATCACTGAAGTTCTACAGAAGTTCACTTTGTTCACTGTCAGAACTCCAAAGTCGGCACACTTATGAACATCTGAACAGGATGATTAGTTCCAACTAGTTGATATCAGATTTATTTTTTAATGTAGAGTTCAGTGTGCAACGGGTATAATTAATACAGCATCCAAAACTGTGTCTTCCTATTTTAAAAGTGGCTGCACTGAGGACAAAATATCTCTCAAGGTCTCAAAGACCAGCAATCCTGCCTAACTTAGTAACAGGTGAATCTGACGACTTCCAGGAAACTTGGTGAGTTCCAAGAATATTGTTAAAAAAGCTTACCTCTGTCAGAAAGATTTAAAACTTTTTTTTTTAATTATGAAAGAGAAAAGTAGTTGGTGACCAAGGTTTGTGAAATGTGTTTTAGTTTAATTGTAGTTTAGTAAATTGTATAATTTAAGTCATCTAGAATGTCAGATTTAGATGTTTTGTTGATATAATTTAATTGAGTTATTCTAAATAAAATAATAAGCTCTTGCATCTAGCCTCACTTGGGCTGATCCAGCAACTTACAGGGAAAGATGGTTTATAACATCATCTAGTTTTATTTTCTACCTTGTTAATCTCCTCAGATAGTCCCACACATTTCTCTCTTATTAGTCCAAAAACAGTAATTTTAATTTACCACTTCTGGGAAATAAGGGGTATGAATGATTTTCACGAGTATAACGATAAATGTAACACTACCATTATATCCCTTTCAAGGAAGGAATATCCACTAATCCTATAAGTCACAGATGTCCTGAGCTATCTCAAAACATTTGATTAGAAAATCTCAGTCATAAAACATGAGTGCCAAACTGCATCTAGAAGATCTTTTATTTAATAAGAATGCATATGAATATACTTGTATAAATAAACACACAGGCACACATATATCAATACATATATATGTAGTACAGTCTGGGTATGTTACTCTAATTGTGCCTTGCTTCTATATCTATTAGAATACTAATTTTCAAAGGTTTTTGAGTACAGGATTGCCTTGCTACTAACATTTGCCAGTTTCTTACTGTAGTCATCTTTTTAGCTACAGTTGTGGCAAAGTCTCTTTTGCTCCCCTGAGAGTGCCTCTTATTGTAATTCTTGGAAAATAAACCAATGAATGTTTCAGTTCACATTCTAATGAGTGGATGACCTCTGTATCCCTTTGGATTGCTCTGTAGTGACTCATAAGTTTTGTCCAATCCTGGCTTTCTTAACATTTTCCATTCACTTTAAGTTGCAGAACAGTGATTTTTCAACAATTCAGTTGCAACAACAGGAAATTCTGTTTAGAATAAATTTATTAAATCTGTGCCCCTTACTGTGATCTACATGTATCAATGCATTTTTTTTTTTTTTTATTAAGACCTCTGTTTGGCAAGTTAGCACTTGCTTTGGGTTTGTAGCTGGAAAACAGAACTAAACATCTTCTGGCTATCACTTGCCTATTGTGTGTCAAGACTAGGCAGTATGACCTTTGTGTGGCACTCAATACATTGCTGCCATGTTCAGCCTAATTTAATTTACCAGTTTGCACAGATTTGGTTTTGAAAAATAAATTTGGCCACTGTGATACGTGAACTATTTAGCATAAAATTATACAGAAATACCATCAAAACTATAAGGGCTAAGAATGGAGAGTTAGTTCCTATAGGGCATTTTCAAGACTGATCCCCAACAATAATGTTTCATATATGAACTGCATCAGTGTAGATAAGATTAGGTAAAGTAATGATACTGATGCATAGTGTCAGCACTGTCTTCCTGCATTTTGGGGAAGAAATGGTTTTCAGAATATCCTTTTAAAAGATAGTTTTGTGTATTCCATCCAGCATTATGTTTTTGTTCAGCTCTTTTCTTGCATATATATATATGGTGATAAAGTTTGATTGCTGTACTTACAGAAGAGATCTCATGCCTGGCTTCTGTGTTCAGCAGATGATATGGCCATATGAAGGCCATATTGAGCTCCCAAGGCGTCTCATAATCCTGCATTTCTAGAAGTGATATTAAAGTAAAATTTGCATTGTTATCTGTATACGTATATAAGGTCAGGAGCACAGCTGCATCTATTCCAGAAACCTCTGAGTATTTATAAGAAGAGCCACCAAGTTAGTCATGAGTAAATAAGAACTGATCTGTGTTTCAGTCCTAGACTAAAAAATTTGCTGGAGTGGCCTATATCATCATACATCAGGAAATGGGCTTCCGTAAACTGTATTTCTGTTTAAACTACCTTGTAACTTATTCAAAGAAAGAACAGGATTCCTTGTAAAAATGAAAATAAAAGCTATTACATGTGATAATATATGAAATTTTGCTTCCTTAGTCTGTGTTAATAGCAACCAGAGATCAGTTGTTGATGTCTAACATAATCCTGTTAGAATATGCATGCATCCAACAAGAACTTGGTTAGAAAGGCTATTTCTTTAATTTGAGGTCAATCCTGTAATTTTGGAAGTAGAGGCTTTTGTAGGATGACACACAGAGGCTTGTGAATCAGGGGTGTGATCTTGTGCACCCCTACATGCACACAAAGCTGAGCAAAGAAACCCAACAGCTGTTTTCACTAAGCCAGTAAATTCACCAGGCTTGTTAATCATTCTTTTTTTTTTTTTTGATTTTCATTCTTTTTTATTCATTTTTTCATGTTAATCATTTTTTTTTCTTAGAATAATAAGAAATCAATGGGAAAACAATAAGCATTCAGTGACCATATTTTGTGAGTGAACAAGCTTTTTTAGGTTTACCAGCACTGACCAGTTTTTGAAGTGGTGACCTAGAATGCCCTTTGAGTCATGTATCTGCATTGACATGCAAGTCTTTGACATTGCTAGACTACATTTGTCTAATTCACTTGTAAAATTATTTCTTATTCGTGATCTAATTGATATGCCTGTTTAGATATGACTTTTTTCCCTTCTTTTAATTGAAAAAATATAACTTTATATTTTATATGACTGTTGTCTAGGCAAATTTTTGCTATTCTTAATTCTGAAAGCTATAAATCTTACACAATTTATAGTTAGCATTAGCTTTTGACATCTCTGATTTTGTAACATCTTAAATTGTGCTGTTGACTTCTTGGCTTTCTGACAAGGTTGCTATCTTGAATGTTAAAAGCACGGTAGCAACTATAGTTGAGCTCACCTGCTTTAACGATTCTAAGTTTTGGTATACAGTCCTTATGGCATCCAGAGAAACTATAATTTTAAGTTAATAAGAATGGAAAAAAGCTCATTTGTAGCTCACTCGTAGAAATATAGTATTTGCAACTTGTGCCTGCTAGAAAGTTTGCAGGGTTGGACGAGTATAAATGAGTTCTGTGTTCCTTCTATTCTGTCCAGAAAAGAAAACTCAGAATAGAAAATTCCGAACTTTATGGTCATAAAGTTAGAATTCATGTTCTTTTATTGTCTTGCTTTCCCCACCCTCCAATCTGGAATTTAACTAACAGACGCTGCAATAAATCACAGCAGCATTCATGTCTTTTCACAGTGTGCAGATGTGTTTTCCTTAGCTGTGATTCTCATCAGGTAGTTTGGACTCTTCATTAAGCTCTGTAGCAGAGGAGAAAGACTTATGAAAAAGAAGAAATTTGAGTTTAAAACCAGTCAATAAATGGGTAGGCACAAAAGCAACTTTGCTGTCTTAAAAAAAAAAAAATTCACCTCATTGATTCGGTTTATAAAATGTATTTTCAGTTGTGTGACATAATAGTTTACGAAAAAGTCCTATAAAGTACGATGCAAACTGATTTCTATTTTAGAAATTTTATTCTGAAAATATGTGGGTTTTTTTTGGAAGTGGATTTGGAAGTACAGTTTTGTGTATTATTACTAAAGCCTTTCTGAATTTCACTGGGCATTGTGAGGAGGAAGATCTTCACAGCTGTATAATGAGGTGTTCCCATTCAAATTTCTGTGTAATTGAGCACTGAGTTCCCATTTTCGTCTTTGAAAACTTCCCACGGTACCACTGAGTGTTTGGGAAAGGCATCATTGCTCCATGGGTGTTTGTGCAGTGACTACCACAACAGGAATGCTGCTTTGTTTGGGGTTTCTGAGAGCATCAGACTTTGAAATATATAACAGAATGTGTTTCAGAATCTAAATCTACCTCGGGAATCACAATGATGAACTATAATTTGTTGGATCTTATTAGGAGTGAATATTAAAGGGTGACATAAGTGTCTATTAATTTCTGATTCCACTTTCTTTTGTGTGTGGAGCTCCTGAAGTAACAGCAATATAGCCTTTGTGCTCCACACGAAAGAATAAATGCATCTCATTACACTTCCTAGATTTAATGTGAGACTGAAATGAGACTTCACAATATTGTCAAAACCTACAAATAATATGCCTTTTTAACGTATTGAAAATCCATATGGGTAGGAGTTGCAGATTTTTCTGCTGCTGGACATCTCATTTTAGCTGATATTTCCATTTGTTCTTTGCAATTAAGAAGAATTTTCTTTTCCTTGAGTATATGAAAAGCTGCATGGTGCATTGCTTTAGCAGAGTAGGTAAAAAAACAAAAAACTTCGAAATTATATGAAAGGAAATTAATGTCAGGAGTATTCCTCTTCTGCTAGATTTCAGTGATAGTCCTCTATTATTGCACAGAAATGCTGTATGTTACTACTTTATAGTAGTAGTTACTACTACTTTCTAGTAACACCAGCTGAAATTCTTAAAAGGTTAAAATATTCCACATGACTTGTGGTGGAAGTGAAAATAAGACTACCATGCAGCTCTGGACTATTTCTTTGTGTGAAAAGTAGGAAAAATCAATCATCCTAAGCACAATTAACATAATAATGAGGAAATCCTAATAAGAACAGAAATTTCTTAGCTTTTGCCTGCCTGGTTCTCTTTTGATATTCTTCACTTATCCTTCTGAGCACCTGACAGCGCTTTCGCTTAGTAGTAATGTTAGTCTAAGTGCTTCACTTCTTGTCCAAGTCTGATTAGCCCATTGACAAGAAATATCAAAAAATAGCAGATGGAAATAAAAATAGGCAGTTTCCACAAAAATTTAAAAATGAGTGCTATACTTCCAGAATTCCTACACTGAACTCCTTAATACTACATTTGAACCTGTTGCATGGACTTTTTCCTGAGAAAAAAGTTTGGGCCATGTTTGCCTTGTCATTCCTGAGACATTTTTCCTCTAAACCTGCACTGAGGTAAAGAACTTGTGCAATAGGACTTGCTCCTGTGGACAAATTATTTAAAAAAGAAAAAAAAAAAGGCTATCTGGAAGCAATTTGAAGAGTCTTTGCCACATGTATAGTACACTATAAAGACTTTTTGATTTTGAAACTATTTACTGGTCCCTCAGGCTTAACCCTTTGGTAGCTGTAACCATGCAGTACTATATTTTAAAGGCAGATCTAAAAGAGTATTACCATTTACAAAATAGAGTTAAAAAATGATAGTCTGAGTTGGGCTTCTGAGGATGTGAGGGTAAGCTATAAATCCAAGGAGCGTATTGCAGGTTAAAAGACCTGATGTAAAGCACTTTAGCTGAATGTTCTATATAGTGTGCCTGTATATGGGCATAGCACTTGTATTTTAACGTACATATTCACAGTTCTTGTGTGTTTTTTGTTTGTTTTTGTTCTGTTTTTTTCTTTTTTCTCATTATTCCTGTGCTTAAACCAAGAACTATATATGAGCAGGAAAATGTATACTTTCAAAGGAATGTATCTTAATATGTTCCATAATCATGGCTTTAGTGGCTAAGGCAGAAAATGCCTTTCTCTGAGCTAACACGTCCTCTCATTACATGCTTTTTCTTCTAATTTGAGGAACTCATGAAAGAACTGTTTACTCTGTGGCAGTTTTTCATGTGAGATGAATGGATAACTCAACTTTATGATTACAGTTGTTATTTTCATACTGTTTCTAAGGTATGGGTTTAGTATTCCATGAATAAAAAATAAGTTTATTCGTCTTATTGCGAATATCCTTGGGTTTTTTTCCATGTATTTTAGGGATAACAAGTCAACAAGTGTTTTGGCAATGGAGAAAAGTTTTAAAGGCTCCCATGCTCAACATGAGGAGGAAAGCAGCAGAGATTTCTTCTGTAACGGTGTTTAGAAGTATCAGCTGCAGTATAAAATATTTGATTTTTATGAGCTAGTAATCTCTATAAGAGAAAGTGGGTAAGGAAAGGCCTAACTTTAAGCCAGAGGGCACTAGATGGAGGAGAGCTTTTCTTTCCCTGCAAGCAGTAGGATTTAGGGTCAGGCAGTATATTTTGCAGCAAACTGACTTTTGAAGACTTGCTTTGAAGAGCAACCTTTGTAATGTTGCTGACATAAAATCTTTATGCTGCTTATTGTCATAGAGAGATAAAGGTGTCTGTCTTTAGCAAACTCTGTGCATCTTTTCTGGGGCTGGACCTTATCTTTGTGTCTCTTTCCCTGAAATTTTTCCTTTGAACCTGGGACATAAAGAATGAACTGCAAAACGGTTAGCTAGGAAATGTTCGTAAATTAAAGTGGGGAGGGAGAACAACTGTTTTCTGTAACTCTTAGTGATTTTTGAGAGCTGGCTGACTGGCTGGGCTGCCACTTTGAATTCTCCCTTAGCCCAGCTTTGTACTGCAGCAGCATCTCTTGGAAAGTCCAGCTCTCCCTGTTTCTTTGTAATGTTCAGTAATCCCCTAAATGAGCACTTTAATTATATAAAGAATATACTTTAAAGATTATAATTTAATCATATATTAAATTTATTTTGAAAGACATCAGAAGAAGAATGTACAGCAAAATAGTCCCCTAATTTGAAAGAAAGTTAGTATTAATCTGCCACGTTGGATATCCTGAAACAACAATTGTATTAACTTTATTTTTTGTCATCTGCTATTTATAGCATGGAATTTAACCCAGTTAACCAAATCTTGCAGAAAGTTGCAGAAAGTTTATTGTTTAAATGTGTATTTTTTGGTTCCCATTAGAGCAGAAAGTAGTTCTAGACTCAGCTTTGTCCTGCTGCTCCTACAGGCTTTATTCAAAATAAAGTGAGAGTCAATAAAGATCTTGATTTCTAATTTTAATAGACTTTGTTTTCCCATTTTTCCAAGATTTGAAAAAAGTAATCACTCTTTAAAAGACGAATCTGTAAGCAAGTTTCTGGGAACATATTTTTCTGACACAGCTTTATGTTTATTTCTCATTCTGTTGTGAAATTGAGAAAGAATTCATTGATGATGATTTAGTATTTCCTTAATGATAAAATGATGATTCAGTGTTTTACTTTCTACCATAACCCCGTATTTGTTTTTGAAGTTGTGGGTAAAATTCAGTGAAATGGAATTGTGATTAACTCTTGCTAGATCTCAATGGAATGGAGACTGGGGGCATTTTGGATGGAAATAATATTTTTGCCTTCCTTAATGTCAGGATTCTACTCCTGGATTGTGCTGACAATTCCCAATGAAGACATGCCTGAAAGCATCATATTTATTTATTTTCGAAATAAGTCTTTTTTTTTCAGGCTTATGTCAGAATCTATTTGTGTGTGTATGGAAACAGTCAAGTTCCAAAATCATTTTAAATTAAAAATCAGGAGAATGATAGCTTGTGTTCCCTGCAAGGTGCCTGCACTTTTGAGTATCCAAATATAGCTTCAAAATATGTGGCCTCAAGGAAGGATTAGTACCAACTTATGGTAAATATGATTAAATAGAATAATCTATTTGAAGTTGCTCTGGAATTTGCCACTCCTGTATTTGTATACCTTTAGCTACTCCTGGAGGAAAGTTAGTAAAGGGAGTTTTCCTGAGGAATGTATTTGCAAGCAATTTGCAATTCTAAGAAACAATGGCTGTTTAATTGGAAAATGAAAAAAAAATCTATTTTCTTTCCTTCCTTTTAGCATATCGCTGATAAATGAACTGGTACAACATTTCATCAGTGAATCTAGAGAAATCCTCAGTTGTAAAGCAGTAGAAGGCCAACTGAATGGATGAAAGGTTTACATCTTGAGTGTTCAGTAAAATAACTTGGAATTCTGAAATAACTGAAATTTCTTTCTGAAACTTAATCTTGTGGTAAAGAGAGGGAAAGGATATATTAAGCCTTTCTTTTAAGCAATAGTCCCAGGGTAAATGTATAAAGCAAATATTAATGGTAAAGTAGTAGTTACATCTTCAGTCTTTTTACGATCCAGCAGGCCTTTGGTTAGGGTCTAGAAGAGAAACATAACAAACTTAACACTAGGTGTGAATATATGGAACAAAATATAGAGCATGTCTGGGGAGCTGGATATTATACTTTCTGACATCATGACTATGATGCTTGTATTCATGTGTGTGTATATATAAATATATATTTGTCCTCCTATCTGAAGAGTGTTTTTTGGTACAGATGTGGAATTTTGTGGCTTCTTAGGATGCACTGTTCTAATACTTTGCTTGCGTGTATATCTGTAGAGTGAATTAGTTTTGTGAATGGAGCATTCTGGTTTGGCAGTATACTAGCAAAATAGGTATTAAAGAGATGCTGTCCAAGATAGTTAACCCTCAGATTTTTTTTTTTTTTTTTTTTTGGATCTAATACAATGTTTGTGAGATATATCAGATTGGTAACTGGAAAGTGAAATTTATTTTCTCAGAGTGCAGACAGGTGTAGATCAAGCTGATATTTGTTGTTGTTGTTTTTAAAATTTAAATTTCTTAGTTGCTTCTGTTGCTCTTAACATTATATTAAGCAAATATACATCTTCCTTTCCTCTTGATTTGTTACTGTGTTTTTATGTTATACAATGGAAAACTTGCTGATTAACAATGAATCTTCTAGCCAGCAATGACTAGCCTAGTCTGGAATGACATAACTGGTAGCTAGATGCACATGAATGGCAGCCACTATTCAAATCAAGGTCAAAATTATAACATTTCTAAAAAATTCGAGCATCACAGTAAATAAAAAAGGCAATGTACTGAGAAAACTTGTTCTGTGTCTACTTTGATAACTCTCAGCAGCCTCTCCTGTGTTTGCAGCCAAACACTTGGCTATGGTTTGTCTTTCTATACCCCAGCTTCATACTTCCACATGACTGTTATTGAATTACTCTTAACCAGAGCTGCCTAAGAAGGATCTGGGGCAGTCTCCATGTTTAAGGCTCTTTGCACATAGTTCCCTACAGATTATCAGAGGACAAGGGATCCTTTGCTATTGCAATGATTTTTTTTTATATGCAAGTGTAAGTTCTTTTTTTGTAGAAACAAAAGATCTGTTGTGTAATATTTGCCATATAATTTTACTACTGTGTGCTGTATTGCTGCATAAGGGACTATAAGTTGCACTTCTGGATTTCTTTTTGATCGGCCAAATTTAGGAAGGTCTATATTTAGGAAGTCTTACAGACTTAAAAATAGCATTGCTTAAACTATCTTGGCTTCTTTTTATCAGAGCTTAAAGCCAGGGCGTGCAGCAGCATCGGACCCTGGAAAGGATTTGTACAGAATTCAGCACTCTGCAGAACGGAAATTTCTTTCTTAGTACCACAAAATAACAGCAGTTCATTGAGTACCAAAAGGGCTCAGCACATATTTTTAAGCAATGTAGAGCATTTGATATGAACGAAATCTGAATATTTTACTGACACTGATTAAATTGTTGGGGAGATATCATTAATGCCTTAAGGTCTGCACTTAATCTGCTTTTCAAATGCTTTTTTAGATTCGAGGCTAGAAAAATAAAGTGTTTCCTGTGTAAAATTCCATGTTAAATGACTTAGGCACTCTGTTGAGTTGTATTCCCCTCCTTTGTAAGGGCAATGAGCATCAGAACAATTTGATTTTATGCTAGTAATATGTTTAATGTGAAATACGTGAAATATTTCAGGACATATATGGTTCTGAAAATATACAGTCAAATATTTGGCCCTGAAATATATGATCATGCTGATTTTGCAGATTGGTAGCCCCATTGATTTTTGCAGATTGATAGTTCCACTTATATCAGTGGCACCACTACTGCTTCGTCCCAGAGAGCAGCTATGTTCATGGGGCTGTAAAATCCGATCTTATAAATGCAATTACAATGTATTTGTGAAAAATAAGTGTTATGGATGTCTTTGTTTAGAATATATAACACTTTTTTTGATTGCAACTGATGCACAATTGCAATAATTGTCTGACAGGTTTGCCTGTCCATCTAAATTGCTTGTGGAAGAGGTTTTATATGTTGCATTTTGTTGTTGTTATCGTTCATGTTTCCTTAGCAAATGTGCTCCGTTAAGCTGTGGAGTATGACTGGCAGCGTGGGTTTAAAATTTTTTACTTGCTTTTAAGATGAGCAACACACAAAAGTGCCTATTCTAATTTATTTGCTTTGGCTTATATTAAGTTGTAAGTTAGATTTATAATCCTTAAGAATGGACATCAAATAGAGAGCAGACTGCAAAAAGTACACATATTGATTTATGGAAAAAAAATATTGGACAAAGTGAATGAGCTTTTGAGTTTCCGAAAACTGAAAAAGAAAAGGAGTATTTTTAGTAAGCTCTGTGCTTTTATACTTGAGGTCATTTTCAAATATTCAAAATATAGTTCTTCATTCCTGCTATGTTTTTTCTTCTCTTTCCTTCACTTGGACCTGGTTGCGGAGAAGCATAACCACTCTGAAATACCAGACTTATTTGGTAGGAGCATAAATGATGACAGATGCAACTATTTTGGGGAATGAAAACTGCTAATCCATGTCATTGTAAAAACATATGGTACTCCATAATGGAATTTTTGTACACTGAAATGAATATGTCTGTTCACTGGTAATTGTCTTTGAGCTTAATCATCAGAAGCCAAGGCAATCGGACTTCCTAAAAGACCATGGCACCCCAAAAATAAAGCGCCTAAATCTGGACTGTGAAGTCAATTTGTGAGGTCTTTTTTAACTACAGTGAAACTCAAAAAATCTTTCCTGAGATGGGAAGAAAATATTTGACACAGTTGAACTGGTTTTTGGTCTGATTTTCTGAGATGAAAACAAAGAAGCATCATTATATGATTTATTTCTTCAACAATTTTGGACTCAGCACTGAGGAAAGTAAATGAGCTTGAATAGGAAACTTCGACATATTAAGTAGCTGTGCTAGTTACCATTCCAAAGTTGCTATGCAGAACTACTGTTTTGTTAAAAAAGAAATATGGAGATGTTGATGAATTACTTGGAATTTCCATATGATTTATTTTAAATTCTGCAGCTGGCATAAGTTCATTCCTGGCTTTTTTGTTTTCCATACCTAGCATCAAAACCTTGTAAGATAGTACTTGAATTTTGGATTAAATGGAGACTATCTCCATTTAATGTCACGGAAAGTTCAACAACCATGAGCAAAATATTAAATCGTTATTGCTTATTTGGATATAAAATGGGGATAAACTTGTTCAATTTGGATGTGTGCACTTTGATCTGTTTTAGGGAGCTGGGCCCTCACCCTATGCCTCTGAAGTCATGGAAAATTTCCTGCTGACTTCTGTGGGCTTTGAACCAGGCCTCTGAACTGTTGATCCTGGTTTGAGCTGGAGATTGGAATAGAGACTTTCAAAGCCTCTTCCAACCAATGTGAATTGCCCTCTGATCCTAAAAAAGAAAATTTGTGCACAAATGGAAGACACAGAATTACTCTGATGTTGTAGCAATTCCTTGTCTAATTAATTCTTTGATTATATTAATCTTGTGCTGAAATTTCAGATGGTATTCAAAACAGTGTTTAAGGGTTTTTGGTTGCAAGTAACAGTAGCATAAATGTCATGGGAATGACACTGTTTGAGGTCAGAGTTGTGAATTTCTTCTCAAATTTTCAATTTCAACTGATTTTCATTATTAATCTAAATTTGAAACTTCATGGAAGAAAATTTCAACCTTTTTTTGTACTTAAAGGAAAGAAAAATGTATATATAAACAGTTTGTATCTTAAAGTGTTAGACAACTTGATTTTCCTCTTAAGAAATTTAATTTTACTCCACTTTTTTTTCTTGTTTTTTATTTTTTAGAACAACAGGCAAAATTCAACAACAGAACAACAGATTCTGGTGTTGCAGTGGATTTGGATTTGATCATATGTACGTCAGTTTACCTTCACAGTTCTGGGTGAGCATGCCTTTTTAAGCTAATTTATGTTTGAGCTTTAAAAGTTAACAACAACAAATAGACATCTTTGAGGGAAAAGATGCAGTTAAAGTTGGATGCTTCTTAAAAAACAACAGAATGAAAGTGATTTATATAGGTTGTACTGTGTTAGTTTGAAAAGTATTGGTCAGAATTTCAAAGTTAGCAGTGACGCAGGAGCTCCTCATGAGGAATCCTGTTCTGCACAAAACATATGTTGAATTTAAAAAATATCATTCCTCGGAAAATCTACCAGTGCTTTACAAAATGCATCATTGTTTCTTTATCCTGTGAAAACTAAGACACAAAGTTGAAGTGACTTGCCCAAGTTAGCTAATCCATAGAGTAACCCAGTATAAAATTCCACTGTTCCGATACCAAATATAGTGTTCTGTTTCTGCTGTCTTGTGGTTAAATAGGGATATTTCCGCTGTAATTGTACCAATAGCTGATCTAAAATATCCTTGGGTTTCTCTCTTATTTCTTTAATTCTCATATTGAGTGAGATGGATCAAATATTCATAGCTAGTCCCTGGGAAAATGTGATGGGAACTAAAAATAACTTTTTTCACCTTTTGAACTCAATCTTTCCTGATGTTCTGATGTGGTCTGAGATACTCATCTTTAATTAAAATGATATGGGCATTCCAAAGCCTGAGAGCAGTCACCGAAAACGTACCAGATTCCACTCTGCCTTCTCCAACTTAGTTGGAATAAAATGCCGAATGTGCAGCCCTCAGTAAGTGCAGCTGAAGGCTAAAGCGTTTAAAAATGCTTCATACTGAGAAAGATGAATCATCTCTGATTTTGTTTCTCCTCAGTTATGTGGATTTCCACATCTCAATAGCTGTATGATCACATTTTTGGCACCCATCTATCAGTAATAGATGATTTTCTCCTTTCTGTAAACTTAAAAACTAGCTGCCAGTCCTAAGGATGAAAACTGTCAGGTTCACATTGGCCCCAAGCCATGTCTTAAATGACACTGTTTAAGTCCCCAAAATGCTTTTTGAACTACCCCAATACAGTCTTCCAGGGAATCAGCTTGCTGTCTACTAGGGAAGCAAAATATTCAATCATTTTGAGTTTTCTTTTATGTGCCACACAGCTGTCTCCTTTTATTATGTATGACTGCAGATACAAAGATTGACCTCTTCTGTAAGCATAGGTGCAAAGAAATTCCATCACACAGTCAAAATTCTTGCATCCATATATGTTGCAGACAATGTATTCTTGGAAGCATAGGTTCATGAAATAGTCAAAATTTTAAGATCAAAACCATGTCCATCAATTCCAAGAAGGGTTGGAGATGGAAGGAGTTAGCCTGCCTTGGCTTATTAGGTTAGGGGAATCCTTGACTGCTTACTAGGCACGTGTGCGTGTTGGGGGGAAGCCAGCATGCCCTTACTCTTGACCTAAGATGAGCACAAAAGCATGAAAATTAGGCTATAAAGTATGTGGTGTTATAAAAGCAATTCATAGACTTGGCCCAGACATGCCACCTATTTACAGAACTAATCTTGAGTAGGTAAAAATTTAACTGTGCCTCAAACTTGGTAGTTTTATCAAACTTGTGGATAGATAAGCTTGAGGAGGGTCCACCTAAATGTTTTCTCGCTTGTATGGTGGCATGTTCAAGCAACACATTCTTGTCATTTTGGCTGACGTGGGCGACAAGAACCCCCAGAAACATTTTACTTCACTAAGAATCACTGTTTGCCTTTTGAGATGTCGTGGTACTTTTTGGTGAGACATGCTCATGTGGATACATCCAAACAATTTTCAAAATAAGATAACCTTTGCTTTTCAGAAGAAAGCTCCGCTGTCTGTGGGAAAGTTCAGATTTCATTTTTCTTTACCCAACTATTTTAAGGAAATAAACTGATGCCAAAAAAAAAAAAAAAAAGGAAAAGATATGTGGCTTCTGTTCTTCTGTTTACCTCCCTGACCTCCCCATCCCCGAATTTTTCATGTCTCATTTTTATCATTTTTAGCTGTTATCAATACCATATTTTTGTCTTTTTCTTTTTTTTTTTTTTAATTCTTAAGCTAAATTGTAATGCTTTCACTTTCACTGGATGTTTGTGGAGAACACTTGGAAAAATAGGAAGCATGCTGTAATTTTCTTTCTCTTGTTCATTTTTTTTCTCTCATTTTCTGTTTTCTTGCACTTTCCTCCTTTCACATAATAAGATATACCTGCCCAGTTCATGCAAAATAATGACAATTCTTTTTCTGAACTAGTAGCAGACCACATGGTGAATGTGAGAAACAAACTGAATGTCTTTTCACAAGGATTGTAATCTAGAGAAATAATGATACAAAGGATACCATTATTTCCTCAAGACTTTCTTGCAGTCAAGAATACCTCGCCAATGAGTCAGTACCTCATATTTGGACTTCTTCTAATTTTCCAGTTGCAGTGGCTGTCTGTGGGTTGCCTTTTTTTTTTTTTTTAACTCCATAAATGTAAAAAGAAAAAAAGAATAAGTGAAAACAGACTGAAATGTGACTCATCCTTCTCATCAGGGATTAGCTTGCTGATGTCATTTTTTATTTTCTTTAGCCAAAACTTGAGAAGTTATAACAAGTCTAAAATAATATTACGTTTCAACTAAATTGGATCTCAATATTCTCAAAAAAGATGGAAAGAAGTTTTTATATGAGTTAGTTTCTCATTAAATAGCTTTGAGCCCTCCTTGAATCAGTTCTTTGCTCCTGCCTGTCACATGAACCTCATATTAGAAGTTACAAATCCTGAGTGGAATTTCTGAGTGAAGCAGCTGCTTTGCAGCCCATGGAGAGGGATTCCTGGCAGAGGACTGTGCAGCTGTATTAACCTCATTTAGGGCAATGTGAGATTCCACTTAGTGTAACTCTAGTTTTCCAAACTCCCTAGGTATTTGGGGGGCAACTTGGTTAACAGAAAGGAAAAAGATTCTGTTATGTTTCAATGTCTAAGAAGTATGATGGAAGTTAAATTTCAATAGAAGTTTTAGCTTCTTTGAATGTAGGATGCTCAGGATCTCTTTGCTTGCTTTATTTTACTAGCCTTTCTGGAAAAACAGCATTGGGGAGGGGGATGAGTAGACTCAAACAGATGTTAGTAGAGAGAATTATAAAGCTGTGAAATAAAAACTGTTTCAGGAACACTATTGTGAAATGTGGCAGACAACGGGTTGGAGATTCCACAAAGGAAGGCTGTGTAGAGGAGAAAGCAGGATGCTGAGGGGAGGCCTGAAGAGGAGAAAAGGGAGAACGCTTGGCTCTCTGCAAACAAGAAATTGTTTGAGGAAGGTGGGATAACTTGTTTCAGCTGCATGTTTGCTCTCTCTAATCTTGTCTGGAATTGACTTTCTTGTCATTTGCAGACTTTTTAATGTCCTAGGCTAGAGATTTTACTCGTTTTGCCTCAGGAACCAGCCCTTGCCACGCTAAGTCTTGGCTGCTCAGAGCCAGTACCTTGCTTGGCCTGGAAACTAGCCCCATGTTCTGCTATTTCCCCGGCCCTTTAGCGTGTATCCACATCTGACACAGGATACGGTGTGAAGACATTTGTGTGCTGCTAGTTGTAGGAAAAATAACATCCATGGTTTAGAAGTCCCCTCTGGCCAACTGCAGAAGTTATGTTTCTGGTAAGATAGCATCCTTTAGCAGTTGAAATATTCTTTAGGGTCTAAATAGCAGAAAACCAGGATGTTTTTCTGCTTCTTTTACCTGTCCCCATTGCTGTGAGCCAAAACACTGCTACAGATGGAAAGGAGGGTGGGGGAAAACAGATGGTGGAAGATATGTATAGGGCAAATACGGGTCACAGGCACTTTGTAGAGATACAGGATATCTTCACCTGACTCTCCTGGGTGGTCATCAAAACTGGCTTGGGAATCAATCGTGCATTTACAAAAATAGCACATTGCCAGGAAATCCTAAACTGGCATTTTCTATTCAGGTGATGACTTTCGAGATACTACTCCATGATATATTATTACTCACTAAAGAAAATGAAACGGTTAATTCAGTAACATTAGTAAGCTGTCCCTAACTTCTGTAACCCTGCAGATACCATCAGCTGCAGGGTTCATAAAGCAGAACGTCATCTCCAATTCACAGGAATAATTCTCCTTTTTAACATATTCTAGTGTGTCAGAAAACTTAGGTTTGCTTTAAGGTGACCTGGGACTATATTCGGTAATTTTACTCTACCATTAATGAATAATATTTTTTTTAAAAAAAGCAACACCACACATTCAGCAGCTTATTTCCTTTTTAAAATGATACTTCTGGCAAACGTTCAGATACTGTGGGGTGGGGCAAGGGCTGAAAGAAAATGAATACAGATGTGGTGGAATATATCATGTGTATATCATGTGCAATCAGAGAGGGTGGCAAGGCAGGGTGGGTGAGCAGGAAATGAGCTCCTGGTAGCCCACGCCAGGGCCTCGCAGGACAGATCCACTTCCCTAAGTGGGATCTGCCTGCAACAAAGATGGGAGGAGCTGTTGAGAGAAATGTGTTATGGTTCCCCTGGTTCTCTGCTTAACTTTGGCCTAGCCCTGACCCTCGTTATAGCAGCCTTCACAGCAATTTAAAGTAGTCCAATTGAAACCCTACTGAGAGGTAAAAATGAGTCTGGAAAACCATCACCAAGCAAGGGCTAGATTGTGTCCGACCTCATATGCAGTTGTGTGACCCTCCCTGGATTTCCTCACTAGGTGTGGATGGAGAACAGCCTTGTTTGTGCCCACATCTCCTTCGAAATGGTGCATCCTAAATTCCTAGCCCAAGTCTGTCTGTCCCTTGGAGCCAACCAGAACAGTTGTGACATCTAGAGCTGCAGCTCTGTTGTGCTCCCTATCTCATAGCCATGGTTCTGCCTCAAACTCACAAGGCTGAAGCCAGAAAACAGTGATTGATCAGCTCAAATGTACTGTATTTTACACATTTAAAACAATCTGACCTGTAGTCATAAAAAAAAAAAAAAAGGGGGGGGAAAAAAAAAGAAAATGAGCTGTGATCTAAGATCTGCAGTTATACTGGGGTTTGTGTTGCTCTTAATAAATATATGTAAGGTCTGTTAAGTTTAATGAGTCCTACACAGGTGCTTTGACCTTTTCAAAATAGTTTATGGTTTTGTTTGAATGCTAGTGACTCAATTTTCCAGGCCAGTTCCAGCAGGTTTTCTTATGAAAATATATATATTAGGTTAACTATTTAAACACTTTGCCATTTCCTTAATGAGAACAGAGGATTGGATAGAGTTGTTTCTACTTTCCTGATTTTCACAAACGAGTTCTATAATAAATCCGTGTAATCTCTGTCCTTAAGTTGTGAGTCTGTAAACTCCTTGCTTTATGTTTAGTAGCAAATGTTCAAAATATGTGTACAATTATGCCATCGTTTAATAAGTTATGCAGTTATTTTAAATGTGACAAAAGTAATATTTGCAGGTATCCTTTGCATACTCTTACTTTCAAAGTATATTTGATTTTAAAGCTGTACGATAAAAAGGAAAAGCTCTTCACTGAGAAATTAGGGCCAGATTACTGCGAGACTGCTTATGAAGTAACTCATCTTCCCCTCATCTTTTTTTTTTTTCTGCACTACTCTGATCTCTGCATTCATAAATGGTCGTTATGGCTGGATTAAAATTGAGAATGAAAACATGACAGTAAGTAAAATACGGAAACTGGCAAATTATCTTTAGATGGACTGCAGGATTTTGTTGTAAGCTCTACTTCTGTGGAAACAAAGCTTTATGATAATGATAAGTAGAGTTTCAAAAACATTGCTATAAGCAGTGCAAGAAGGAATATGCCAGTGAAAATCCTGAGAGTGATCTCAGCATTCTGAATTCTGCATCTATTCTTTCCTTTCCTATGCAGTATAACATGGGGCAGCCTCTTTTTTCACCAGGTCAGTTACTGTAGAAAGTGCAGAATTCAGTTCTGTTCTTGTTTGTACAGATGACTTCCCTGCCAAGGAAAATATCCATCTGTGTGCCACCCTAACCGAGCACTTCCTTTGCTCCATGGGTGTGTTAAGTTTGGTCTTATTGGTGGTTTATTGTAACTTACATGTAAATGTAAAATGTAGGTTTGTAAATCCTTGATTTATGTAGTAGCAGATGTTCAAAGAGGCCATTACACTTCTGTCATAAGAATAGTCAGTTAGATTACCTCAGTCTGTGCTTATAATGTAAAAGGCTCCGCCTTTTTTATTTTTTATTTTTTATTTTTTATTCATAGAACCTGAATTTATTTATTTCACTGTTGAAACAGAAGTAGTCTACGTTCTTTTTAGAACTATGATATTTAAGCAGAAGTGCTGTCTACTATGCAGTTTCCACTCTAACTGGGAAGTCCTTTATTATGCAGTTTAGAATAAGTGATCTGCAGCACTGAGCAAAGTTTTGAGTAACACTCCCCATGCCTTCCCTTCCTTTCCCTTTTTTACTTACTTTGTTAAAGGTACTTGAAAAAAGCATTAGTTAAAGCTTCTCTTCCAGGTGCACAAAAGTTTAGATAAGTTTTTCGTATTAGCACTAAGGCAGAAGTATGTTTCAAACCATTTTATCTGAAATTATAGTTTTGTTTCAAATTAAGCTTTGCTCTTTTTAGTAGGAGAATTATTGCAATGTGGAATGTTGGAAACATATAAAAGAAGTTAAAACAGCATTTTTGTGTTTTCTAAATAGTATGTGAGACATTTAAATATAGTCAATTATACTCAAATATTTAATTCCTTGTATCCTGAAATCCATGAAATGTTAATACTTGCTATTTGGGCTTCTTTTTTTACAAATATCAGATTGAGAATATATTTAAGACATAATATCATGTGAGATCATATTAATAAACAAAGTCAAATACTCCAAACATGAAAGATTGTAAGGAATAGCGGAATAAAAATGGTTAAGTACCAACAGACCAAAATATAACCAACAGACAAAAATATATAATGTACAGATTTCAATCAACTTATAGCTATATCTAGCTTTTGTTTTCTGAGTAAAAACAGCAAGTGCTTAAAACAAAAAAGTTCCAAAGAAGCAAGCAACTCTATTAGTTATCTCTGCATTTCTTCTAGATAAAAGCTGTTCATATATTTTATTAGATAAATTAATTCTCAACTATGGTTACCATATTAACGCCATGAACTATTGATCCAAGGTATAAAATAATTTAGGTGAAAGATTCTTCATGACTTTGATGGACTTTGGTTAGGAATAAAAGAAATAAATGAGTTCTGTTAATTTATGGCAATAGTATGAAAAATGTGGGGACTTACCTTAGTCCATGTGCTTCGTATTTCTTTCAGAATGTAAGAGTGAAAAAGCCTCCCTGAAAAGGATACTGCTTGTCATTGTCCCACTGAATAGTAGGAATGTGTTATGGAGAATTCCGTAACTCGTCTCTCTTCTGAAAATGTAAATCAATATACCATGTATATGAGATATATAAACTCCAAACATAAAACCCTCCATGTCTATGTATATTGTTAAGGCATACAAGCATCATATATATATATATGCACTATTAGATCTATGGAACATTTATACTACCTAGATTCAGCGACTGTTTGCACTTAAAGTGATTTATTATTTTGCCATAGTTGTGGGAGTGATAAAAGGAAACATTCTTGGGAAATTCAGAATCTTTACTACGGCTTTGATACTTTTTTCTTTGTTTGTTTTTATAGGCCCACAGCTTTGCTTTTATCATCCTCCTCTTCCTTTCCAGGGAGTTTATCATGCATCAAGAACTTGTGCTGGGGATGCGTTTGTGCTTGGCTTACATGAATAAAGTTTAGTCAAGTTTGCATATTTGTGATGACTGCAACTATGGATCCTAAAGTAGATATGGTATAAAGCAGTTACAGTGTTAAAAATGTGAGTTCTAGAGCTTCTGTCACAACCTGCAGAGAAGCCTGACTGACTGGCCAGCTCTGTGTTGGTTGCTAAGCTTGTTCAGCATCTGAAATGAGGGTGTGTGGCTGAAATCTGAAAAATCTATTTTTTTTTTCTTGATGCTATTTTGATAGACGTAACTTCAAACACAGTAAAGGAGATCTGCAGACTTTGTCCACATCTTGCTGTGGACATTTTAGTTTTGCACATACCAAAGTCTGTGTGGGCTTTGCTCTGTGTAACTGTATTTAGCCTTGATTTACATGCTCAACTGATGTTGATGTAAATTAAGGTTCTGGGCAATTTGAGGGGCTGTTATGTGACATGGTGTAGTACTTTGACGTATTTGAATATAAAGCCTTTATAGTGCACCTTCTGGTTTTCTATCAAGAACTGTAAATTTTTCCCTGATATCAAATGGTTGCTACTTGAGAAATGCAGAGAAAGGAGAAATCCAGTGGCGCACTGTGGAAATTATTTATCTCAGACTATGGTTTAAAGCAACCCATTCCTCACTCAAGAGGGATCAGGTTATAAGGTAAGGTTTATTTTCATATGCTACACTGCCAGCAGCTGCAGTAAGAAATTATATAACTAACAAGAAATATAAGAGGACGTTTTACAGGTTTTTACCTACTCTGGAAAGTTTCAGGTGTAAAGATCTTATTTAAAAAAAAATACACTAGTAAGGAGATGTAAGAAGGTCTTTAAGCAATAATGTTTTTAAAAACATCTTAGACTCAGCTATCATTCTTTTAAAAGGCTATGAATCTGGTTTCCTGAAATGTGCCATGGACTCAGCTGAAGCAAAATAAAGCATTCCAGTGAATATGGATGGTAGGTATTCCCCTGCACAATCTGTTCCACCCCGTTAACCGGATGAAAATCTATTAGTTGATGGACCACAGCTTTGAAAATAAACCTACCTCAGGAATAGGTCCTGCATACAATTTTTAAAAGGCTTGGTTAACACTTTTTCACAGCAAAAATTTAGTATAGATCTGATGGATTGTTTTTGAGTGAACTGTGGTTTCAATTAGCACTTTACTAAACCTTAAAGGTGGTAGGAAGTATGTTCCATAAATGTATTCAAATCATAAGGCAAAAGAGCTTAGGAAAAAAAAAAAAAAGATATTGGAAAGAAGGCAGCATAGAAAGGATGTAACAAAGGAAGCCAAGTTAACTTTTCTCTTTATTTGTCTGTTAATCATTCCTATTGTGATGACTGTTGACATAGTCTTTTACTTGTTTTCAAGAAAGAGAAATGCGGACATGTAAAATAATAAAAATGTGCAAAGTTTTTATTTTTCATGGCTTTATTTTAAATGACTTTAAAAATGGGTTTTATTCATCCTCAGATTTGCCTTTAAAAAAAAATTAACTGATAGAAGTGAAACGTATTTTTCAGAAGAGAATGAGGCCTATAAGTAGCCTAAATAGTCATGACTTGGTTTGCCAGGGTGGCTGTATGTACTCGTGTACGACTAATGTGTTTAGTTTGTTATTTAATATATATCATATTCTTTTATATATGTTTTAGTCACACATATGTACATATATGTGTATGACTAAAAATGAAGATTTTCTGGTAAATGTAAATTTAATTAGGACATAGTACATAAAACATTCATTTCACATCTGTCACGTTACTCTCTTTTCAGTTGTGGTCATTAATGCTCCTGAAGTATTGTGAGAATAAATGCTGTAATATTTTTACATATGTGAAACTGGCAGTGATTTAATCCACTTAAATAACCAGAAACAGATTTTAAAAAATCTACAACAACAATAGATAAAATATGTACATTTTAAATAATTTCTTTAGTTAAAATAATTTATATTCTAAATAGGAGATACAGAATTTTGTTTTCCTAAAGACAGAATCTGCGGTACTAGGAAATTATGAATTCTGAAAGTGCTAGTTTTGTACTTGGGCTGCACAAACCTAAGACATAGTTGAGTTGTCTGATACCAGTTGTGACTATAAAGTTGTGGCTAAAGACAGTGAAATGAGTATAAAACAAGTACTGCACTATTCTTTTAAAATGATGGATCAAACTTTGAGGTTGTGGTAAGTGCCCTTATGAATGGATCCCTGAGAGCAAACACAGCTCACAAGCCTGTTCCTGAAAGAAGAGAAGACTGAAGGATGCACTTTCAGCCAAATCCCCTGTTTATGGTCCATTGTTTCCACGGAAAGAAAAGTGACTGGAGATGTGACTCTTACTTTTGAATGGGACTTTTACTCTGCGTTTGCACAGATCTTCAGTCAATGTTCAAGTACAAAGTGAACTAGCTGAGAATCCCGAGGTAAATGATATTTAAAAAAAAAAATAAAAAGAAGTGGAAGAAGGGGAGGTATATTTGAATTACAGATTAGCATTTGGCCTTGCCATTTAAGTGTGCCTCTTGCTGTGACCCTTTTATGTTTTCACTTTAATCAGTTTAAGTTCTCAGGCAGAAGAAAACTAGCTTGACAGTGAATTTGTAATAAACAATGAAATAATGATGCTCCCTTTCTTGTAATAGATAAAGAATAAGTTTAATTTTCAGAAGGATTTCATGCAAGATTTCCCCTAATTATTCTTGATTTTTTGCTTAGAGTAATGTTGAGTTTAATTTAATTGAGGCATTCTGAAGCAAGGGCTGCCAGCACTAATAACCCTACTGAGCTTATTAGATTTGGACTAGCCTGTAGCAAAAGCAGATTTACAATGACTGACATAATCCAAGACCCCACACTAGCAAAGTATCATCCTGCTTTTTGAAATTCAAACTGTGAAATAGCATTACAAGGTTTAAATGTAACCAAGTAAGAAACATTTCCTTCCCCTCCTCCATAAGGAGTTCAACTCACTTCCTAAATTATCCCATCTAAAAGTTGTTGGGAAAATTCTCACATAAGTGAGCAATAAAGTTACCAATGCAGTGTTGTTTAAACTTTAAAGCAGCTGATACTAGTTATTAGCTTTGATCATGAAAGTTGAGATTTAGAGGTGATACTAGTAGTTTGAAATCTAGTCTGTGTAAAGATCTGAGTTGAGTAGTGTCATGTTCATTTGTTATGTTCCTCCCACTCCCTTTAACTTCACATAAGATTCTTCTAGACCATAGAATTTTCACTTAGATAATGTAGAGTTAGTGCTTTTTGGCTGAAATATAGGAGTGGAAATCAACAGGATGGGCATTATGAAATAATTAGGGTTTTTGTTTGTTTTCTGCAGATTACTTATCTTTAAATTTTGAGAAGTGTCTTAGCTACAGAAGCAGCTGCAAAAAAAGAGGCTTTTTACAGCCTGTGTAAAAGGAGATATGCACTGCTTACATGTGGATGTTTGGCTCTTGTTTTTGTTTTTCTCTTTCCCTTCACTTAATTTCAAATTCTAATGACTTTTATAGTATGTGGTTGCTCTTGTGTGAAGCATGAAGCATTAGAAGTCAGTCTTTCACATTTTTGGATCTCTTTTATGTGTCCTTTTGGGTCAGAAAGTGGCTGCAGCATCATGGCAGGGACTGTCCCCAGTAGAAAGAATCTCTTGCTGGGGACTGAAATTGGTGGCCTGTCCTGCATTTTGGCCTCTGTTTCTCTGCAGAGGTGGAAGAGAAGGGCGAGTGCACTCAGGGCTACCACTCCTGCCAAGGCTGTCTCTACCAGATTTGGCTTTGTTAAATGAGCTTAAGGTTTAACAGTGCTTAAGGTGTAACAGTGGGCAGAGTTAGGGTGTTTAGGAATGAAAGAGGCTCCAAGAATCAGGGCCCCTGTATCAGGTTTTCCTTGGCACAGAAATGAGCTCCAAAAAGTTTATATCTGGCTTTACTGAATGTGTGACCTTAGGCTATTCCGCATTCCTGTGTTCTTACAGAATCCTAAAAACTATGGAAAAAAACTAAAAAAGAGAAGCTGCTACGTAAATATGCAGTGTTATTTTATAGCAGGTCAGCCTCTCTCCTATTGAGAGAGGAAGGCAGGAATGGCAGGAGGTGACGCTGAACATACTCGGAATTATTTATCTGCCCACTCTGAATTGCTGAGTCTGAGGCTGTTTACAGTCGCACTGACTAAAGAATGTCTCTCCGACGTGATGCCATCAAATAGCTTAGGCTTAGAATTGAACTTGTTTAAATGAAAAATAATAGGCTTAATGACTAGAGTTGCGGTGTTTGTAATAACACTGGAAACCTATTTAAATGTACATTCAAGTTGAAAACAACTGCTTATAAGGAGACATAAGGGGATTGTTTCTCTAAGCAATTTGCCTCCTTTTCTCTGTTGTTCATCTTTTTGAGTTATGTGGTATCATTTGGTGGTGAGCTCAAGGCATAAATAAACTTGAGGGGCGACTTCTAGATATTGCTACAGGGATCTCTTCAAAGGAAAGGTTAGACTTGAAATGGCTGAAGGCACCTTTGGAAATCTTTCTGACTCCTCAGGAAAAACGTGCCACTGAAAATGGCTAAAGGTGTCATTCTGTCTTTTTTACTTTTTTTTTTTTCCTCTCCAATAGGCTGCTAAGGAGAAAATATAATTCCACCCTGTTCTTGCTCTGATATTTGTCTTGAAAACTAGAAATAATGATGGCAAGGCATATTCTTCCTCTCTCTGTGGCTATTTTCTATGATTCTGTGGTACAGTCTGAATTCTCTGTGGTTTTTATCATGTCTTCCCTCAGGTTGTGTGCAGGATTTTCAGTGCTAAATTCTTTGAGCAGTTGTTAGCATTATCACAAGAATTTTTACATAAATCTTCTATAGTTAGCAGCAATAAATACCTACAAGACATTTTTTTTTCATTCATGAGCACAGGGATTACTCAAAAGCCCAGCCATAGGCTCAATGTTGTTCACATTAATACTTCTGTTCTTGATCATATGGATGACATGCAATGAGAATGACCATCTCTCTCTGGGACATCTTGTATAGTTTTAAAAATGTGCTATATTCCTTTGGGAATGTGTATGTGTTGTATAGTTTTCAGCAATGGCACCATACTGAATTATGACTGTAAATTTTCCTATTTTTTTTCTCTCATTAGTAATGTGTGCATAGAAAAGTGCGAAGGGCAAAGTTCAGATCTCATTCTAAACCATATATATCTTATCTAAAGCAGCTGATGATTCTAGCCTGCATCAAGTAACATCAACTTTTCAAAGGAGATTTCTTGGGTTCTGCTGAGATTTGACATCTAAGATATATCACTCTGGAAATCAGAAAATGAACGCAAATGCTCATGAACCTGTCAAAACAGAATTTTACTATGACTAAACAGATTAACAAGTGGTAACTCTTTCCATTTCAGAGTTTTTCAGCTGGTACTCACCAATACTTATGGCTGCATTTCAAAAATTAAATTGCAGTGGCTTGCACAGCTGTAATAATTTTCCATCGTTTCTCGTGGTTACATTTCTTCATCCGTGGGGACTGAGGGATCCTGTTTCTGCAATGAAACTCCATAAAGGTTTCAAGGCTGCTGTGGCAAGACTGCTTGATGCAAGAGGGCAAGGAACAGAATTTGTCCTGATTTTTGTTCTGTGTCAGATGCATTTTTAGGATAATCCCTGGTCTGTATATTAAAGAAGTTTGGATGTGGAATTGCAGTGCTACACCAAGTCTTTCCTGGGCTTGCTTCTGGCATGCTGGTCTTCTGCTGAGGTAGCAGAGAACTTTACAGGCTTTAGGATTCTGAAGTGGCTGTTAGGGACAGAAAAGCTTCCAGCAAATGATATTAGCTGGATCTGCAGCAGATCCCATTCTAAGGAATTGAGGAAATTACTGATTGAGCTTTTTTTCCACAGACAATAAAAACTCTAGGAAGAAAAAATGGATCATTATAATCCTAGTTTTAAGTGGCACATATAAACGAGTTTTACCTAGTTCCTAAGCTAGAATATTAACTAGGCTACATTGTTGACGGCTAAATACTAGATTGGGGTTAGGTAGATCGCCAGTTGACAGAGACCAGAGACAGACTAGGAGATAAGAAGATAACTGGACAGTTTAGACCATCGTTATGATGTAAAAAATATAAAGCATCTTTCAGAGATGTGCAAAGTCATTCTAATGGATAAGTAAGTATTTAACACACTAAATTTTGGGGAGCGAGTGATGCCCCTTTGGGGAGAAGCCCCTTTTGGGGAGAAGGGAGGGGTGATGTACAGCACGCTGCACTGGTAACCCCCTTTGCCCCTCTCAAGGGCTTGGAGTCGTGTTTGATAACAGCGTTACAGCAGGGCACGGGGCACTTATCTAGAGAGGGGAGGAAATCCTCCTCCCAGCAAGCTGGAAGGGATCAAGTTCCTAAACAGTGAATCAGCTCCAAGTGGGGCTATATCCTCTTCCCAGGAAGCGTGGGGGAACGGGGGGGGAGTGTTTAAAGCAGAGCTTTCCAGGCGGTTTCTTACTGAATTATGTTTTGTTCTCTTAGCAGCTTGTTCTGAGCAAGCGTTATGCACTGCACAGCAGCAGCAAAATAGCCCCAAAGTGTATTTGCAAAGAGAAAAGTTCAAGGAAGAGAGGAGCTAGCTCTGATTCGGTTGTTTACCATCAATCAGACTGTTGCTTGGCAGGGAGTGGATGATTATGAGCCTGAACAAGCTGCAGAGGGGCAGGAAGAGAAGTGGAGGCAGCATTCTTCCTATTTAAAGCTGCATCCCCTGGAAAGAGAGTTTGCAGACGGTGCTGGAGCTGGTGCTGAAAAAAAGGGCGCACAGACTTTGTCCTGGAACTGATGCTGAGAGGCAGAGCGATTCCCCAGCTGGCTTCATGGTGCTAAAATAACCACTTTTTTTTCTTTTTCTTTTTTTTTTTTTTTTTTTTTTTGCACTTTTTGTTGCCCGGGAGGATACATGTCTAATATCTAGGCATGATGGCAGTCTGGGTACAAACGAGAACTTTTTTCATCCTTGCTGCTTTATTAGGGCACTTTGTAACCATAAAAGCACAAGAAGATGAGGAATACGACGGTGGTGAGTTTCTCTTTTTCTTTCCCGTGGTGTGCAGGGTGCTCGTGGCATGATCCGGATAGCAAGTGGAATGGAAAACCTTTGTGATACAAGAGCTACGAGACTTTTGGGGTATTTTATGTTGAGAAGGGGGCTGCTGAGAGGTTTGCACTTTGGGAATACAAGGGGAAGGCACAGGCGAGGCTTTTAAGTTAAATGCAAGATGTTGCTGCGGGGCTCCTGGGAGCAAACCCTGCTGCTGCCTGGCATTAGCAGCGTGTGGGGCTGCCGAAAAGTTCCCAACAAAAGAAATCGCTTCAGATGAGGCTAAGCGCAGGCTCGGGGGCTGGAGACGAGCCCGGACAGCCCGAGCCGGGAGAAGTAAACACAGAAGTGCTGCAGGGTGGAGTCCTTTTTGCCCTGAACTTCATCTGTTTTATTACATTCTTTGTTTTAGAGACACGCGAAAAATGTTATTTTCTGTTCTCATTTTCTTTTGTTTTCCTTTTCCTTCTCCTCTTTCCTTCTCCCTCGCCTTCCCGCTCTCTCTGTCTTACTGTTCAGTCCCCTGGGATGGGGTTTGATGGAGTTTAATGGAATACAGGCTCACTGGCTTGGTACTTTCCCACCCTTCCCGCTATTTCTGAGCCACTTCTGAGCGGTGGTTTAACAGGCTACGTGAAGGCAAGAAGGCTGGCAAGTTGTGTACCTGACTTGTGTAACTTTCTGAGGCTTTGCTTTAAATATCCATTTTTATTTAATATCATTTCAAGCCCTGTAAGCTAAGTGGATAGTCGAAGGAATCGGGTAGCGTCTGTATTCTTTCTTAAGTCTAGATATTTGTCTATATTTTTGGTTTCCTGAAATGTGAAAAGACTAGTTGTAGGAGATTGTGTAGCTTTTGCCCTCATGAACATGTTTTTGGGGCTTCTTTGGAAACATTCTGGGAATTTACTCAGAAAAGAGGCCAAAGTGCTTCTAGGTAAATTAAAACCTAATATAGTTTGCAATTATTGTATATTTTCAGGAGTTTTATTTTCTTACGACCGAACTTTTCTCGCAATATGCTGCATTGCACAACTGAGAAGGACTGAAATCCTGATGTGTAAGATGATGCAGTAGTTCTTATAATGCTACTCTGCAAATAAAAATGCGATTATTCTGGCTGTGCACAGTTGTGTAGGAAGTCCTACAGAGGGACCACTTGGTACAATCTTAGGAGAATAACTGCCTCTATTTCATAGAAGAGACGTATATTTTCCTGATATGTATATAACAAAAGAAAACACTTATAAAAATATTAGCTTCCCTTTTTCAATATCTATTTAGTAAAAGAAGGTGGCTTTTTTTCTTTTTCCTTTTTTTTTAAAAGATATATGTGAGGTTAAGTTATTACGTGCCATTTATTAGTTTGTTGCTATTATGGAAATTATAGGGTAAGCCAGTAACACCACCTTCTGGGATGTACTTCCCATACACTGATGGCTAGGGAAACTGTGAGAGGTACACGATCTGCCAGAGAGCAAAATATGCGGTACGAAATTAATGACATCTGTTTGCAGTTATTTCACTTATTGATTTTTCTGCTTGAGAACGTAGTAGCTTTTGTCTGCCTTACATAGGAGCTGCTTCTTCCATGTTCCTTATTTAAAATTAAAACACAAACTCAAAACAAAAAACAACCCCCCCAAACTATTGGAATGTTGACAGAGAAGGTGCATAATGAGGAAGACAAGAATATATCCTGCACATAGGCCTGGATTAACTATATAAACAAGATTCTTTCAGTTCTGATTCAGTTCCTTGCAGAATTGTTTTTGCTTTAGTCTTCAGCTTAGTACTAACTTCTGCAGAGGTCTAAGATGAGTGTACATTGTTTGGTGCTGTAGGTAGTTTTATACACCTTGCAGCCTTTGCACTTTTTCACCTCTAGTTGGTCAAATATGTTTTTTGAGTGTAGGTGCCACTGTAAACAACTTTCAGAGCCCTCAGGAGAGGGAAGGAAGGCACTTCAGAAAGCTTAAATTAGAAAATATGTAAAACACCTTTACCCATCATTTTTCATGTCAACACTGAAAAAGTAAATATTAGTTCTTGCAAACCACAGTGAAAGGCAGAAGTAGCTTTTTCTAAAGTATCTTACGGAATTTTTCACCACAATGAGTATGAGATCTATGCCAGGGAGTGTATTAATAGGTAAGTGCAAAATAATAAAGCAGGTAAAATGATTTTCAGAAATCTTTAAGTTATTTTACAAAAACTCCAATGCTTCCTCAAATCAAGCATACTCCTTAATAATTGGTTTTGGCAGTTATTGCTGGGTTGAGTGCCTTTTAAATATTGCCAATTTCTATATTGATTTTTTTTCTCTTGGAACCACTGCAGATGAGTTTTTCTCAAGAATGCTTGGCCAGTTGCTCTGTATAATACACACACTTAAAATGCACACAAAAGCATGTGAGGCAGATGATTTCCAACACAGAACAGCAAAAGATGACAGTAGGTCATCTAGATGCTTTAACTCTCGCTCTTTAAATGCCATTTAGGAATTGTAGTTTAGGAATAAAGTCAGAAAAGCCTAAAAAGAACAAAAGATCCAGCTTCTACATTTGGGTCTTTGCAGGCATCCAGTTGCTTCAAAAGAGCAATAGGGCCAAAAAGATGCTCACGAGATAGCTGGAGCTGTGCACTGCACAGGCACTGAATGCTTGGAGGCCCCTAACACTTTGCGTAGGAGTTTCCATGCACAGAATCATCTTTCCTCTTCCCTTAAAAATCAGTATAGAGGAAATTACTAGCAGAACTGATGCACATTTCTAGGCAGTTGCTTTCCTATCTACAAGTAAATATGAATGCTTTCTTCAAATAAGCTATTTAAAAACAAACAAATAAAAAACTTCTGATGAACTTGGTGGAAGATCTCTCCCTTCATTCACTTGGACCAGACCTATGGAAACTGTATCCCTGTGGGGGATTTGTCTGCTGTGCACTGCATCCAAGCATGGCAGTGATGACCTATTGCCATGTTGCTCACTGCAGTCCTGGATTTGCCAATAGACTCTCATCAGTTTCTTCAAGAGGAATTGTCTGCATATATCATGGTAATGTAGGCATCTGCATCCCACTGCTTTATTGTGAGCCCTACTTCAGCTGAGACCACTAAGAGACCTGGTATTGATTTAAAAATAGTTGGGCTGATTTCCCTTCTTTTGCAATAATAAATAAGGGTTGCAGCATCTGTATTCATGATCCATTCTGTCCTCGTCTTTGATTTCTGGAGATGTTCCACTTTGTCTGGAACCCATACACAGGAGAAAGGAAAATGGTCTTGTGGAAACGGAAATGACTGAGCTGGTAGAATACAGAGTAGTAAATATGTCCGTAATTCCTTCATTGATATTAGCAACGTTAGGGAGGAAAAAGTTGATAGGTTGCAGAGTTTCCCCTCCACGATAGGTGCTATCTTCAGGATAGGTGCCAAGAAGGAGTTACCAAGGAAAAGTCTGCTGTATCTATGAAAAGGAAAGTGAATTCTTGAACATTTATAGAGTCTTTAAAAATGATGTGATGGAGGGGAAAAATAAACCCTCAGTGTTTTCAGCTCTCATAATTCTAGTGAGGATCTCATGATACTTGATTTTTGTTCTTCCCAAAAGTTCCACATCCCAAGATCATTTGCGTATATATGTATTCTGCTTTCTTAGAGTTGAGTGCATGCATATGTGCATGTAGGTATTTGTGCTTGTGGGTTTAATCCTTCCAAAGAACTTGAAAAAAGAATTGATTATGGCTCTAAAATTCAGAAAATGAGAATCTCTCACTTAAAGAAAATGTTGACGTTCTCTGGGGACTGACTCATGATTTTTAAATATTTGTGGTTGGCTTCCCAGCTTGTAAAAATGTGGGAAAGAGATTCTACATAGAAGTTTCCACAAGGAGAGTCCTCCAGAAGCATTTTTCCTCTGAGCAGACTTTAGCTCAAAATTATGGAGTCCATAATTGAGGTTCACACAAGCTGTCCAGACACACTTGATTTTTTTTTCTTTAGGAGATAATTTGTGCTTACAGAATAATTGTGTGCTCTGGTTGTTACTGCAGGATTTTTTTGCCACAATGTTTATAAATATAGATTATTGCCATAGAAACTAAATGATCTTTTCATCCTCTCCATATCATCTCAGTCTCACTCTCATTCCCTTTTTGACATCCTCCCAGATTATTTCTTAGTGAAATCCAACTTTGCAATTTATTTCAATATGGTAACATTTTATTCATTTGGGTTGATCTGTTCAAGTAAAATACTGTAATATCAGTCCTCTTTAATAATGCTTATTAACATAAAATAATGTTTTTGACATTTATGTTAACATTTTATAACTTTGTTAACTTTCAAAATTCATAAAAAAAATCTCTACCAAATCCCTGAATTTATTATAAATTCACCTGTGAAAATAGTGCTTAGAAACATCATCTGCTGTTGAAGTAGTATCTAACCAGATTCCTGTCTGGGTTAAGTGAGTCACAGGAAGTTACGTGATTTGTCTGTGGTTAGGATTATTAGGTCTGGTCAATTCACCAGACTACTTTTTGTGAGAAAAGAAATGCAAGGATTGTGTCGTGTAGGGAACCAATGACTCTGAGCGTGGATCTTCATCCAACATTATGATCCTTTAAGAGAAATGAGCAGATGTTCATGGCCTGTGTGCAAATATTTTTCAGTATACTGAGAAAGGCAATGATCTCAGGGCCAAAAAATAATACAGTAATAATAATAATAATAATAATAATAAAAAAAAAAGTGGAAATTCCAGCTGGAGACACATGATCTCTCCTTATATGTACACTGGTTGTTTCTACCTTACATGTCTTTGTGGACTTGATTTTGTCTGTGTGTGTGTGTGTGTATATGTGTGTGTGTAAGATCCTGATGATAGAAGAACTTCTGAGAAACAATTGATAAAGAAGAATAAATCAGATAGTGCTGACTGAATAGTTAGGAAAGAGAATAGATTTGGACTTTAATACCGTATTCTGTAGACAAGAGGCCCTATTCTTAGTCTAATGCATAAGGTAAGAATAAGTATTCTCCAGTGTAAAATGAATAAATTAATGAGATTAGCTTGGAATTTCAGTCTTTAACAAAGGCTTCTTGGAGTTGGGAACTTCAAAACACTAGGAAAGATTGTTGCACACTGCAAAATCTCAAATGGCAGCAGAATGGTGTTGTTAAACTGCAGCTCTAAAGCCTTAGCTAGAATGCTGTGTGCAGAAGGTCAGGTGTAGGTTGAACTGGGATATGGGATGCACTAATTCAATGTCCAATAAAAGAATCCGAGGAAAACTTTTTTTAGTGATATCATATATTCTTCAGTTATTTAATAAATCATACTTCAAGTTTCAGTAAAATTGTATTACATCATATTTAGAAGATGAGAAATAACATGTATACGGTTTACATGTTAAATGTAGTAAATACATTATGTGTGTACAAATCACGCCTTGTTTCCACAACTTTTTGTCATATATTATCTTTTAAAGACTTGGGTATGACTTTATACTTTGAGAGGATCACCCTGGATTTAAATTTAGAGAAATTAAAAGAGTTAGTTCTGTTGCTGAGCTGTGAAAAGGGATAAAATAGTGATATGGCTTACAAAAAGTAACACAAGATTGACTATAATCAGAGGTGATTCGTGGACACCTCCTTGGTGAAGCTTTAACTTTTCCCTTTCTATTCAGCAAAGGAAATAATTTTCTTAATTCCTTAAATGATTTCAGCAAATCATGAATTCCTCCCTATGGTGATCATGGCTCTGGCTATCAGTCCATAATCATTTCTTATCTTCCATTTCTTACCTAAGTTGTAGTGTTAAGCAATCTGAAGTCAATGAGAGTCTCCCTTCTGAAGACTTTTGAAGGATTAAAGATTATGGCAAAGCTCTAGTAGCTATGGCAGTGGATATCTTGATGAAATATGGCCTTGGGAACACTAATGCATGGTAGATGTTGTAACCCATGTATTTTCTGTCCATGTTGCAGGCGCTGCAGATGTGGTTTATGCTGAAAGCTTTTGAGTCGCTTATGTAAGGTCTTGTGCTAAGGCACAATAGGAGGAGGTCATCGTTACCCTATAGGAGTTTCAGGACCGCTGCAGAACTGGATATTGGAATACATGTTAGGGTGACCACAGTGCAATGTTGGGACAGACCCTCCTCAGTGAGCCACACAGGCATGAATCAGACTGGACTGGCTTGGCAAATTAATGGAAAGAGAAAGTGAGAGGCAGTTTTATTTTCAAGTTGTCCAGTATTATTTTAAACTATCTATTGTCACATGCATGTTGCGTTTATATCATTTTAAGCAAGCAATTTGTTGAAACTGGTAAAGAGGAGACATTTTGTATATATCATGTGTT
>VZSG01000094.1:967125-1067577 GCA_013398315.1 Nothoprocta pentlandii | reverse complement strand
TGTTAAATATATATTCATCCATAATGATTTACCACTGAGATCTATTTTCAGCTTTTATAATTTGAAGCAGTGTGAGCCCAAGCTCATGTGAACTTTCTCTAAAATCATTCAAGGTGCCTCAGCCTTCATTGTGTGTGAGATTCTCTTCTACCAGAAGGTCCATGTAGCACACACAGCTTTAGTGAAAGCTCTGACACGTGATGTGAGATGGGAGGAGAGCTTGGCAGTCATCAAATTTAATACGGAATAGTTGTTTCGTATGCTTGTTTCAATACGAGGTTAATTTATGGTAGTTGTGTCACCTCTTAGACTCTTGGAGGTTTTCTGAAGCTCCTCTTCCCTCTTGAAGGTGCAAATTTGCCTTACTGTAACTTATCTCCACAATGTTCCCACTTCCAGGGAAAGTCATAATTAGCACAAGAAGTTGTGGCTGAGAACAGAGAAGATTTTTGGTGGAACCTGTGGCCAGGTCTGTAGAAACCTGTCACTGAACTGGAGGTCAAGCACTGAGGGCTTTAGCTGACTAAGTACATTGTGGTTCTATGAGCATCCTGGTTTAACATTGCCAAGCAGAATGACTGCTGATATCCATGGTAGCTGCAACTTTCCTAAGCAGTCAGGTGTTCCTTTTACAGGCAAAGTTCATTCCTTGTAGTTTTGGAAAATTCTTCATTTATTCATCATAAAATTTGAAAATCTGTTAGATTTAAAATCTTTGGATATGTGAACAGATCTTTCCAAAGTATTTCATAGAGTATACTACAGGCCCTCTATGCCCCCCTGAAGGAGCACATTCCTGGTGTATACTGTGAAATGATAATTTACACTGCTGTTGTTGTGAGGGTAGGACATTCAAGACTTTCTTTAAAATTTCCTTGTTTTTAAAAAACTGTTTTTTGATACTGTGTTGGATGTAAAATATTTGACTGCTAGTTAAGCATCACATGAAATCTTGGACTCAAAGTTAGTGTTGGATTGAATGTTACTGTTTTGAGTGAAGGGTACCTTTAATTAATTTCCCTACACGATTATCAGTAATGTATCTCTATTGTGCATGATATCTTATGGTTTCACAGACGGTCTTGTGTAATTGTCTGGTACAGGAAAGAAACATGTTAATAAAATTCATAGATTATTTTGAGGAATGAAATATTTGCCTTCTGTGCAATAAGTGGCGGGAAGAAATACAAAGTACAGAATTGTCTTACGAAAAGGTATATTAGAACGATTCATTAACCTCTTTCTTCCAACTAGGAAGTATATGAAAAGCATTGGAAGAGATAGACATTGTGAATAAGAGCAAATAAAATACAACATTGTATTTTACTGTTTCATCAGAGAAAGGCAAAACCAAGAGTGCTGTTCTGTTAATCATGTAGTGGGATCTAGTAGAGAAACATGTATTTCTCATGATCAAACTATGAGGAAAGCATGTGAAATAGGAAAAAGACACTTTTGATCATCCTTGAATGGTTAAGAGCTTGTCAGCCCAAATCATACATAGAAATTTAGGGGACGTAGCCAGCTGGAATGGAGGAGGCTTTCAGACGACATTATTTTTTATTCAAGGTTTTTGCCATGTGTACCCCTGCCAGATTAAATAACTGTGAGCCCAGTGATCTGAGAAAGGAAATCAAAAGGAAGCGGGACAGACAAGAACTTCCCGGAGATGCTTTAGGTATGAGGTGGAGTTGATACCTCTTGAGTAGCCCTTGGCTCTCTGTGACTGAGACAGTATTGCCCTATTGTGCTATGAAGTTCTGGAAAAAGGAGTGGAAATAGTTTGCATTTTCCACTCCTTCATTGGCACAGACAGCAAGTAGTACTTTTTTTCACCTCTTTATTCATTTTCCGCTGAAGGGGAGACATCTGTTATTAAAAATCAGTATCAATACACACAAAGAAAATCTATCAGATCCCTAAAGAAGAGGCTGTAATCAACCTGTTAACTTGATGCCAAGTTTCAATTCCAAAAGTTGAAAGTGTATTTTTTTCTACTCAGAAGGAACATGGAAAAACAGTGAGACAAAAAACATATAGCTACTTTTTCACGTGCTATATGTCAACCTTGACAGTGTTTCCTTAGAAATGTGAGGTATTAAAATAATGTCTTTGAGGTGAGGCTTACAAGCTGGAATTGGAGCACTATGCGCACTTTGCATCTCGTGACACATGTCGTCTGATTTGTTAGCTATCTTGTATTTTATGAAATGAATTTTTAAGAGCTCAGCTTATTTTATGAATAGTGAAGGAAAATGCACGTAGAAACAACTTCTGGTTGTGTGATTGAGACTTTCGTAGACTAAGTATTTGAATCATAGTCCATTTATGTGATTATTATAGGCAGATCATAGACTCCCAGTTTTATATCGCAAATGCAATTCTGACCACTAAAGGCTTTGTTTACAAGAGATCTTTGTGTAATAAACAGATAATGTGTTTTAATTGCAAATTGCATTTACTAGGAAAAAACATCTGAATATAACACTCCATATTTATTCTAAATTTCCTTAATTTAGATCTCATTTATCTTTGGAATGTCCTTTATTGTGGATTCTCAAGCTACCAGTATAAACACTTAATATCTTAATAGAAATTCAGAAGTGTTTGTATCTTGTTACATGTTAAATTTTAAATTAGTGCAATGAAATATGCTTTTAATTTGGAGAGAAGCTCCTGAACTCTCAGAAAATTTAAATATTCCTTAGCCATGGAGCATATGGATATTTAGAAAGCTGCTGTCTTTATTTATTTATTTTTAATAAAAGGTCATGTGGTGTCTCAAGACATAAAACATTCTAAATATATGGGAAATCCATTGCAAGACAAATGCATTTCACTGGTGAAAGTGATGGAGGATGATTTCCAGATGTTTAAATGCTTATTTTGGCAAGAATCACAAAATACTGGAACATGCATTGGCACCAAAGAAAGGAAGTAAAGAACCTGATGTAAGAGACATCAAGATTGGTGACAGGCAAAGCAGAACATGGAAAATGGAGCTGTGTGGCAGGAAAAGAGTAGGGCTGCTCTGATAGCCCTGGACATTGAAACTGTATTAATGACTGGCTTAGTGTCAGGAGTCTACTTCAGAAATTGAGAGTGAGAGGTTTGACAAGTTGTCCTTTACCTAGTTTTCATTTTCCCAGTTGAAATTTTTGCTTACAGGACTGAAAAAAACCCCAAAACTGGATACTTCGATACTGAGATTGAGTAGTTTTGGCATAATTCAATTTTATGTTATTTTAAAAGGCAGGACCTTCCTTGGAGTTGGTTCAGTGCCAAGCACAAAGTATCCTTGGTGTGTGGGTTTTCAGCTGAATAGCTTGACCAAGCTTCAGGAGTGGAATCTAGCTCTTCAGCAAAGAAATCTTTGGAAAGCGAACCAGATTGTTGCTACTTGTGGAGTTTCACTAAGCACATATCTCCGCTTTACCACATTCAGTTTATCAAATTGTACTTTTTTGTGTATTATATTAAGGTTATTTTTTGAGGGGAATGGGAGAGGGGCAGGAAAGCAAGAGTTCAATGATCTCTTCAAACTACTAATTTGCTGTCATGAAGAATACTAGGACTATCTGCTACAGACTGTACTGCTTTAATTTTTTTTCTTCTCCCCAGCTGTTCTCAGTTTCTTCCTAGGAAACCAGCCTGCCCTGGTTTCCTAGGAAACCAGTGTGGTATGTTTTTATGTTTTTAATTTTATTTCCTATTTTAAAAGGACTGTGCAAGATAGGCAGTTTATTTTGTATGTGCTTGAATGTATTGGACAGAAAAGGTAAATAGTTTGTGATTTAAAACTCCAGTTCAGCAGAGTACTTGCAATCCTAAACTTAACCACATGAATGACTTTTTTTTTTTTTTTTTTTACGTAATGAGATGACACCTAGTTCTATTTACCTATATAAAAGTAAAGATTACAAATATTCCTTTTGTTTGGAAGATGGTAGGAGACACTAAGCAATGCTGAGTTTTGGTCTCTGTACTTTCTGCCGAAGGTCACATGGCTTTGACTAAGGGTGGTACCAGTCAATGGTACCCAGTGGTATCTGAGTAAATGTCAGCTCTTGCACACCATTAACAAGCACAGCCTAATTTCTGGTTGCTACAGACACGATGAGAATCTCTGTGGCTTTGATCTGAATTACGCTGCTCCAATCTCATGAAAAAGGTCGTCACAAAATCTCAATGCCTAAGAACTAAAAGCAAGTTAGAGTTTTCATGCTTCCGAAGACCAGCTATTTATGTAAAATTTATCAGTGTTTAAAATATTATGTGAAACTGTGTAATGTTCATGAAGATTTAAGTTTGGGGTGGAATTAAGCATGCTTAAACTGGAGAGTAATTTGATATTTGATGTGTTTAACATTGTAATCTATAGTTCTGCTAGGAAACATGCTGTTTGGGAGACCAACACTGGGCTGATGGTATCTGGAGAAAACTTGACTACTCTTGGAAGGGGGAAGCTATTCACACTCTGCTTTCTAACAGGCCACAGCTGTGGCTTAATCCCATAAATGTCAGTGAGTTTTGCCTCAATCCCATGAGAAGAAAACTTTCTGGTGTGATCGTTCCCTGCCTCCTCCTCATTGGGGCAGGAACCACAGGTTTATGATGCACAGTGTGTAAAAGCCATGCAAGAGAGTGACGTTCTGCTGCTCTTAGTCGTGACTGCATCAAACTTCCCTGCCCTAAAAGCTTCAATTGCCTCACTGGGATCACTTGGCAAGTAAGGTGCTGTTGAGCAAAGAAGTAAAAGCTTCTTCTTAATGTGGTTAAGGCTTTTGGTGATATTTTTTTAAACCTGCTTATCTCATAGGTTAAATTTTAAACTTCTTAAGATTGCTGGCCTGAAAAGGCTGTGTCTATTTGCATGATGAATTTTATCTGTGGACTGAAGGATGATGAACTGAACTGAAAGCATATGCTGTTGTATGGTGTTTACTAACCGTGTGCTGATTTTTGGAATAGCTGGAAGACTCTTTAATTTCAAGAGGTTAGTGGCTTGTCAGATGATGATTCAAGAAAGTTGTTCTTTGAGAGAATTGTGAAACTCAGTACAGCAATTATTACAATGAATTACAATATACATACAGGCTATTTGGGATCTGTGTGTAAAGTCTGTTCTCTAGTTTGTTCTTTTCTTTGTATGCTCACAAGAAGTGAAGAAAAGGAATAGATTTACTCTATCCTTATTGTTTCCTACCATAAGAAGATAAAACTAAGTTTAGTTAGGGTTAACAGAGTGTTTCATGTTCTGACTTTTGCTTTGTTTATTGCAATGTATTTGTTTATTGCATCTGGGAGTTTAGTTTTTTAAAGAGTTTTAGCCAAAGGATAGGTTTTTTTTTTTTTCCCCCTAATAACTGTTTTCCAGTGATTGCCCATTGTCAGAACTACCAGTTTATAATTCTGGTCATGAAGAAAATAAAAATCAGAACTTTTTTTCTTGATTTTGATTTCATTTTATTTTAACCAGCTAAATTAATTCTTCATCTTGACACCTTTCTTTTCTCTCATCTTTTTGACTGGGAAGGTTTAAGGACTGAAATTCCTCCTTGAAGTTTGGAAGCTTTATAATTTTCCAAGTCATTTGTTTATTCAGTTTAATGAAGCTCCCAATGTAATGTAAATATCGGGACTCTGATGCTCCTAAGTCTGTGGATAGCATTGCGTTGTAACTGTTTATCCAAATGGCAGAGCTAGGTTTAGGACATATGTCAACAGTTAGGCAAAGCAAATAGCTAATAATATTCCTGAGCCATTCTAATACCTAGCAGACTGTGCAGTTCAGAACATGCTTAGACCTGGTTCTCTTGGATTCTTTCAAAAGGCAAAAGGGTTCCTTTTCCTCCATTACCTAATGTGAATATGATGGGGGTTTGGCAAAAGGTTTTTGAGCCAATACAAGATAAGCTGGCCTTGCCACTTTATGTGGCAAAGCTTTTAATACTGATGACCTTAGGCTAAGATTCTTCCTTTGCTCTGAGAAGACGGCAGCAAAAAGTATCACCATAGTTAAAGTAAGTCTAATAACAGAAGTTATGAGGTTGGTATCCTATGTTAAACTGAAAAGCAAAGCTAATATTGTCAGTTTGATTAGGAAGAGTAAAGCCAATTTTTCAGGAAAACAGAGAGATATTAGAGGGGAAAAAGGCAACAGCTGTGTTAACTGCAGGTCATTACAGGTGATACGCAATTACAGTAATTATTTTTTTTTTGTATGTCATATGACACAATCTCTTCAGGCATCTGAAAGGTTTCTTTCAAGTTGTAATGAACTAAATATATCCTGTTTTCTAAGTATGATGTAGGTGTGCATGCACCATTCTTCATCTGTAGATCTTCTATACATTTTTGTAGCCCAATAATAGATTTGGAGCCTGCAGAAACTGCAGATATGACCATTAACCTTACATACTCATGTGGTATAGTCTAAAGAACATAAAGTTTCCTGAAAATGCCTCCTCCATCTCTTCTAGTTTACGGTGATTTTTCTTAGTTTTTCTTTTCTTCCTCCCTCTTTCTGCGGGAAACATGTAGAAGCCTGCTGCCAGACAGCCCTGATTTTGAATATGGAAATGTCTTCACACACAGTGCCCGAAGGCAATGTTTTGTTTCCCACCCAACCAAATATGTAATGAGTTTTCCAGCACCTGAGGTAATACATTCACAGTTGTGTTATGAAGAGCCTGACATGCTTGCAAAATTCAGATTTTCCTAGCCTTTGAAATTTTCTGGTGTGTCATGTGAGATTAAAGCTGAAGTTTGTGTAGTGCCAGTGTTTAAGACACTTCTTAATCAGAAGAACTGCAGAAAGAAATGTCGCCAACACGTGCTATTTGGTCTGGACATGAACATCTGACTTCTGTTATCTAGTCAGAAGAAAAGATGAGGTGAAATCTTAAATATGCTTAGATGTGTATTGCCCAGGCTATATCAGAATATTAAGGACAGAATTTAGAAAACAAAACAAACAGAGCACAATTCCCTTTCATCCCAATTGACTCAAAATTACAAAGAATCTGTATAGACCAATGCCAACATTTTAAGTGCCTCGTGGCAAGATATGTTCAAAGAGAGCTCCTGCACTGAAAAACGTGTTTGTGTGTCTATGTTCAGCAAATGTTGCAGCACGATGCCTGCTACGCCAAAAATCCCCTGCCAAAGAGGGCTGACTGGAGTGCAAGCTAACAGAAAGAATACTTTGTGTATTTTTCCATTTTCCTTTTTTTTTTTTTTGGGGGGGGGGGACTATTCTTTCTGAGTCATAATCCATTTGAACTTTCTCATTATAGTAAAATATCATCCCTTTTCCAAAGCAGTCTAGGTACCCTAATGAATCAAACTCGAGTCTCAAGTTGCTTAATGCATTTAAGGATATTACACTGTTAATAGACAGGAAAATGGAAGCATAGAGGGATGAGATAAGTATTTCCAAATATTCTGATATTCCAGTAATTCTGAATGTTCATCTCAAGCACTTGTCTATGTACGTCTTGCATGCATAGACTTACACAATTATGTTTTGAATAACGATGTTTCACAGTGAGAACTAGACACCCATTTTTCTCCAGGATTTTTTTTTTTTTATCATGTATCTCAGTGGCAGAAGCATGTCTTGCTTGGAAAAAGACTATCACACTGAACCTGGTATGGTATCTTACTTGGAAGAAGGTGCTTTTATCAGATATGATTTATATGGATGCTCTTTTGTTCCTTCCTTGTTTGTTACCAGAGGTGCATCTGGGATTTAAGTTATTGTCCTCTTCAGAATCTTTTCTGAATGAAGTGGTCACACTCTCTACCTTAAAGGTTGGCTCTCCTGTCCTGTCTCCTGTCTGATCATTTGATTCCCTAGGGATTGCTCTTTTTGGCGAGAGCAACCAATGACATATTAGGCCTGTTTTTCAGAGTAATGTGGTGTATATAGAAGGTTTACTTACTGCAGTTAAATTGGAATTACATAGTTTATGAGAACTGTATGTTTGGTTATGCCATATGCTGTGCTCTTCTATTTTGTGCCATGACAGATACATCATCTGAATAAGCACTTCTGTGAGGTTGACCATTGAAATATTTTTATTATTTAAAATATTACTGAATAATAATAATGACTTCATGTTGCTAATTAGATACTCTAATAATAATGTTCATTTCTCAAATAGATATTTTAGCACAAATTCGGAGCCACTTCTGACTATGTCCGCTGCTGATTTGCCGCCTCCTTAGGGCATGAAGCACATTTTGGGCAGAGATTTCACATTTGTTTAAGAATATTAAATTTCCTCCTTTATTCCATATGCCCATATTCCATGTTCAAAGCAACATAACCAGCTAGCACCCCATTTCAGTTCCTTTTTCACACCCACCAAGTATATATTCAACTCAGTCTCTGGATCTCACCACCTGGTGCTGGTCCAAACTAGGAGTTTATGCATTTCTCACTTAGGACAGAATTTTCCTTATTTGGAGAAAGGGGAAATAATGAAAGTTGGTTTATCTTATATTTACTAGTTACCATTTGTGAAACAATTTGAAAATTAATCATTTATTGACTGACCTTGTTATGACTGATATGACTTTTGCATTTGGAAAGTTCAAAAAAAACTTCAGTTTTTCTTTTCATCTTTAGTAGATTAGCATAATGGAAACAGTGATTAATATCAAATGAATATTTCGAGCAGCAAGATTTTATTTTCTCAACTAAACTAAGCTGACTGTGAAATGGAAGCTTAAGTATGATTCTTATACAACTTGGAACAGTACTACCAAGCATAGATACTTAAACTATAGTGGCAATATCTTTTATGTAGTAATGACTGAGATAGTTTGAGATAGACATACCTGTGCAGATGCTGTATTTAACTGAGATGGTAGGCATTTTATTTGAATGCAATTATTTACAGGTTTGTTTGCACAAGAAAAATGTTTGCTGGGAAAATATTATTTCTTAATGCAGCTCTCAGGAAGTTCACATTTCACTTATTTTTCCTGGCATCTGCCATGTATAATTTAAGTTCAAAACCTGGAAATAATGTTGAGGAAAATTGTTTGCAAATTGAAATCTCTTTCACCTGAAGAGATTGTGTCTGCAGTCAGCACTGAGATGCAGGAGCAGTTCCTCTTCCAAGGGCTACACCAAGGAAATTGCAATATGTAACTTGCCTGTGACGCCCTTTTAGGCTGGTACCTTGAAAGGGAATACTTTTTTTTCCCACCCCCCTGCCGAAGTCAGCCCCAAACCAGGGAAATAATGGCAATTCACAATTTATTTATTTCAAATCTCATAAAATGAAGCTTATCCCAGGATGTAGGCAACCTGCCATCAATTATCCATGCAACTCATAGCAATAAAAGCAAAAAATGAACAAGCCATACGCACATTTGCCAACTGCTTAGCTTAGTGAAAACTAAGTCATGCAGCCCCTTAGAGTCCCTTAGGCCCTGAAACTCAGCCCCCATCAAACTTTTATTCCAGAAAGTGGCTATGTCTCTGCTAGAGTTAAAAATGTACATATTAATATGTTCCAACAGTTCATGAAATTTCCTAGCTTAGAAAGTTGGCTCTGCCAAGCTCTACTTCTATAGACTATAATTTCCTTTCTAAAGAGAGAAGAAGCATCTGGTCCTACTCAGTCCCCAGGGCAGAATTCCTCCTCCACGTCAGCAAGTTGGAGCTGCAGTGCGAGTAGCCAGGGTCAGCTGTGGACTGCCTGGAATCTTACTATTAAACAAACCATGAGTTTTGGATCTGAACCAACCCCCCAGAACTGAACACGCTGAAACATTTGAAAAGTTCTGTTTCTAAACCAGAACTCAGTTGCAAAAGGTCATTGATGCAGGCTATGGACATTTCCCCGAGCACTCGGGCAAAAAGCCTCTCTCTCATCATAGTTAGCATTAAAAATTCAATAAGTGGTTTTGTCTGCTTTAATTTATCTATGTAAAGGACAAGGGAATAGGCTGCATTTAACATTTTGAGATCAGAATTGAACTGGACATTTAGCATTATCTCAATTTATTTACAAATGTTAAATTAAACTTCCATGCTCTACTTTCCTCCCATGGTAGAAGCTTAAAAGTAATGAAATTTCTGCTAAAGGCCATATTTTACTTGTGATGACATAAAATAATGCTATATTTTAGAAGAATTATAGACTGTTAATTTGGGAGACAGAATGTGGTGTTATCCAATTCCAGTCCTGGTCCTGGTTCTGTGGTTCTTTCAATTTTTTTTCTTCTATGACCTTGCTAAGAGAAAGTGCTGAAACGTTATTGTTGGCACCGGAGTAATGGGGGGATTGTTGGCTATTGGCATGGTAGAGTTGACAGAGATATAAATATGAATACATGAATCAAGGTGATTAGAACAAAATGCTCCCAATGGAAGGAGCTGTCTGCTGAGTTTATTGCCTTAAGAAAAGGCTGAATTTGCTCATTTGAGGCCTAGCTTCCATCCAGCCCATTTCTGAAAAGTTTGGTTCAGCTGTTATTTGCCAACACTGAGTATTTTTTTCAGTATATTTTCCCTGTGATCTCAATGTCATGGGTAAGTGATACATGAAAAGAAATGTCTAAGAAGCCAGGTAACTTGACTTATTGTAATGATATTTCTGTTTGAAAAAAGCAGATCTTGGAACTGCTCTTCAGCCGGTGTACATTACAGTGGTCCCATTACTTCAGCGAAATGCCTTTCAATAGCCAAAGATCTGCAACATGATTATTGTTAGGGATGTTGGTTCACAGCTCTTCATGTCCAGGTGCAGAATATGAATGGGTTTTTCTTCTTTCCTCTATAAAGTTACAAACTGGGCGCAGCTTGACCCTGTGCCAATGTTCAGTTGATGCTTTTTCACACTTAATGTTCAATGTTACACGTGAAATGAGTAGGATTGCAGTATTTGATGAAGTTTACGTCAGAAGTGAAGAATGTGAGCAACGAAACAAGCAGATGTCAGTGGACTAATGCCTCATCTATTATGTACTGATGCCACTGTCAACTCTTTGAGGGTGGACCAAATTCTTTTCCTTGATTGTTTGGGGGTAGGTCCTCACTGGGGTTCAAGTTGTTGCTCTAAAATAGATTCAAGAATTATACCGACTGGATATTCAAGTATCTTTAGAAGGCTGGTTTGTGTTGTCCTGGGTGAAAACTGATCTGCTACTAAAATGAATAAAATTAAGCAAATTTATGTCTGCAAATAACCATGTAGTTTTCTCCTGCATGTTGTCAGTCTTCTTGTCCTCTTTAGTTTTATTTCCCTCTGTCTTTTAAGGCTATTCATGGAGAGGGAGAAAAAAAAAAAAGAAAAAGGGGGGTAATTTTTATTTAGAAAATGAGGATTTGCTTTAAATATTGCCCAAACTCTTTTAACTTTAGTACATGATATAAATACACTGAGTTTGAACAGAATAGGGTGGGTGAAGCATTAAAACTTTAAAGAATGTATAAAAGAATTTGTGTGTGCATATGTGGGACAAAACAATAAAGGCTTATTATGTTGATGAAATAATATTAGGCTGTATAATTCAGAAAGAAATGCAAGAAATTTGTGGCTGTTGGCATGATGAGATCTTGATACTTCTTCTTCAGCTTTTATTGGAACATCTAGAAATAATTTGTGTTTAAAGAATCCTTTGTGTTGTGGTCAAATTGCTATATTTCCAAACAAGAACAACAACACAGTATAAAATGAACTACATTTCTTTTGCAGAATAGAATTAGTCATTTCAGCAAAGTGCATTTGCTAGCAAGAATGTGCTTAGACGTCAGGCCAAGCAATTCACACGTGAAGCTGGAGCAAGGGAAGAGTTAAGACCCATGTTGGGAGGAGGTATTCACTGTTCTGCCTTTTCTTTGCTTTGCATTATTACAGGCCAGCACCAAAGTGAAAACAAACAAACAAACCCCAACCCTCTTCTCTGCCTTGCTGTAAATTAGCACACATTTCTAAAATACTTTTAATAATTTTAATATCTGTGGAATTCAATGTTTCCTCAAAGCTAAGTGATTTTTAATGTTATATATTAGTTAAAAAAGATATCTTGTGTTTGAAATCCAGAAATAACCGGACAAATATATACAGTTTATTAATGGCCTGACCTACTTTTGCAGTTAATGGATTATGATAGGCAGATGAGATATGATTTCTGTCTCTAAGTAAATCCATTTCAGTTGTTTCATGAAAATACCTAGAAGTAGGACACTAAAATAAATTCAATTTTTGGAAATTGAATTTTAACAAGCTATTTGTAAAGTTATATTAGATTTGGAAATAAATGCAATGCAAATAATGTGTAAGGACTGTGGAGAAGTAGGAAACTGTTAACCTATGATGCTTATTTTTATAACTTTGGATTAAAGCAGAGTCTCATATGGTCGGTATGTTCAATCTTGGAAGTCATCTATTTGGTAAGGTGAAACGTGAATGATGATTCACATTTAAAAACAGGAAAGATGTACAACATTCTAAAAAATTTAGAACTTGAAGGATATAATTGAGTAATGCAAGAGTGGAATTAATTTAGTCTGAGTTCAGTATTTTTTGTCTTTTTATATATTATAGTTCTGACTTTCAGGGAACAAGATACTATCACAGTATCAGTTAACTGAGGAGATAAGTTACACCAAAAATTAGATAATATTTCTCTATCGTGAATGTAGTGGCAATTCTCTCTTAAAAATTAAGATCACAAGTTCAGACTTGTGTTGTCAGACTGTGAAGATCCAAGTTTAATTTCAAAAAAGAATCGAGGCAGTTTGAGCAATTTTTAGCTATATTTTCAGCAGCTGGTTCCCTTTTCATGATTATGCTGACTGCTTAAGTATTGAAAATTCATATTCTTCTCATGGCTGTTGGTGGGGGAAGGCTAATGATAATCAGATAATGAGTTCTACCATATAGAATACTGCAAAACTTACAGTGTTTAAGAGTAAAATCTGTTCATAAATTTTTCTTCTTAAGACACAAAGCCAGCTGTAGAATATGTGGATGCGTATATGCAGAATATATGAAAACAATGGTTTCTGCCAAGGCTTAAGCTAAGCGGCTTTGAGATGATCAGAGATGTTCTTTAACTGAAACATTCGTGGCAGAAGATGAAGAACCTGAAAGAACCTTTTTCAGGAACAACTTATCTCCTATTTGGACATAGTGGTGTTGCTGGTCATGAGAAGAAATCAGTGTAAACACTACATTTGCTTAGATGCTGTCTTCTGACAAGCTTAGGCTTTAATTTGTTGAGCATGACAAGGTATGACAAACTATATGTCATGAGGACTTTTGTCTGGAAAGCGCATATATTAGTTTCTTTCTAACAACACTGAAAAAAAAGATATATGCAGAATGTTTTGGAAAGAATTGGTGGATTTTTTTTTCTAGAGGATCAAAGGATAAAGGACGGGTTGAATTAATAAAGTATTGATTATATCGTTGATGTATTTGTAGAGACAAATCTCATAAAATTCTAAAACACTTTGAGTTGTAAAATGTGGCAGATGCTGGTAAACATGCTGTTTGCATAAACACACACTTTTTCCAGTCAGTTTATGCAATGTAAATAATTTGAGAATTATTATTAGGATGAATATGCTATATGAATTTTGGAAATGTAAGAACTACTACATATAGCAGTGTTAATATATGTTTAACACTGATGTTGATACATGAGAAAATAAGAGCAAATATTCGTTTCCTTTTCTTCTCTCAAGGTTTTTTTAGGCCTAGACAGAAAGACAGATGAAATATAAGATTGCCTTTGGCAAATTTTATATAAGGAAGAACTGAGTATCTTCCTACTACACAGGATGAGGCAACAAATACTGAAATATCATTAACACCCAAAACAGTATTACTGTCATGATGTGAGGAAATTAAGCAAAACAATAGATTTCAGGCCAATATTAAAAAAAATGTTTTCCAATTTTTAAAGATATTGCTTTATAAAATTTAGACATTATATAGAATCTGTCTAGAGAAGAAAAAATGATTAAAAAGGTAGCTTATTTCAGACTAAGGTCAGGTTTCTGAAAGGATATTCTCTTTCTGAAAGGATATATTCTCTAGCTGGATATTCAAGTGGTTAACTTAAAAAAGGGGGAAGAGGTGCTCGCTGAGTAGTTATTTTCAAAGTACCTCAAATCTCAAGATGAGCAGACGTATTTCAAAGGAGTAAAGATTTAAAATCTTGAGAGATCTGTGGCCTGAATTTAAAAGGAGGAATTTGTATGTCCTTTTTACTTCAGGTTGAGTGGTAGTTGTACATCGTTTCATTAGAAAGTAACAATAAAAGAAATCTTTCCAGCTGAACAACCAGAAACAAGGAGCAACTTTCAAATATTCCTAATTTCTCCACCGTAAAATAGGAACAAAGTAATATTATATAATTTTTTTTTAAATGCACTTGATATTCTGTGATGGAATTAATTATGTTTTCAAAAAATTTTACCTAAAGGTAATGCCATCTTAAAACATGATTGTTTCATAGTACAATAGAAAAATATCTCCCTAAATTACAAAATTCATAAATAATTTGCTTGCAGAATATTAATCATAATCCTAAGAACATAGTATTAGTAAATTACTTTCAGGCTTGTAATAGAATAAAAGGAGACAAAGGTTAACTGAAGGTTCTGAATTGTTTTACTACTAGAATACATAATAATTCTATCTGAATTCAGGTATCAGTGTTTTTGCAAAGCCAGGCATGTGCAAGCTGAGACTAGCACTGAGTCAAACAAAAACAAAAACTATACTATGGTTATTAAAAAAAAAAAAAAAAAAAAAAAAAAAAAAAAAAAAAAAAAAAANAAAAAAAAAAAAAAAAAAAAAAAAAAAAAAAAAAAAAAAAAAAAAAAAAAAAAAAAAAAAAAAAAAAAAAAAAAAAAAGGAAAAAGAAAAAAAAAGTGTGTAGGTAATTCAGAAGTAGTGTGTAGTTTGAAAGTTAGTGCCAACAGTGATCCTGAATGCAACTGCATGACAGAACCTGTTAACGATACCATGTGACAGCTTGTTTGATGTAGATATACATGTGCACCGCCTAGGAAAAGACATTTTCGGTAAGTCAAGACAGAACGCTAAATATCTCAAATATATTCAGGGTCAATTAAATACAGCCTCAAGTAAATTCCGATTTCTCTTACCTCAAAGTGGTTAGGGAAACAGAATATGGTTATCTACTTATTATAGGTTTTATCTGATTCTAAATCTTTTGGCTTTATAACCATTCAATAGATTAATAATAAATGGTAGATAAGTGTAATTGTTACCAGCTTATCACTCTGTGTATGCAGACAACAAATATTGTCAACTAGGGCAAGCAAATATGATGGTATGGAAAATAAAATGGGTCTTCATGCACTTTGGACATGCTGGGACTGTGTATACTCGCATAAGTTCCTGTATGGAGGGATAGCTCGTATTGACTTACAGGAGCCCTAAATTGTGTTCCTAGTACGCACAAGTTACTTATTTTTGCTTCATTCGTCTACTAGTCCAGAAGAGCATGGGTCTTCCATATATTATGTATTGTATCTGCCAGTGTAATGTAGAGATGTTGGATACCCTGTGGGATCTAAGGATCACCTGTATTTAGGCAACTAAACCAAACCAATTTTTTGATGAGTGTGCATGCCCATTGTTATTTTCTATTGTGCACTGGTCATAACTGCTTTTGTGACTGTCTTGCATTAATCCTTATAAGCTCTATAAGGAGGTCTATTAAGCCTGTAGAAATAGCCAGACCCAATACTGATATACTTGAGACATCAGGCTTTCAATTTGAAGAAAACTGGCCATGGCTGGTGCAGGCTTGTCAGTAAACAGAGCAGGATGTAATCCTTATCACTGAGATGTTTCTGTTCTCATGACCTGGAATTAATTTTTCAACAAAATACTTGAACTCCATTTTATTTATGATTGAGTTATGCTCAACAATCTGTGAAAGTAAAATGAGTTCAAAATTGGCTTGATAACTCAAAAAAGCAATGTCTACTTTCATGCTTTTCCATTAATGACTGTGATGAATACTATTCTTAAAACTGAGTGGATGTGAATTTATTAGTTGTAGACTGCTTTTATGTGCGTGCATGTGTAGATGTTTCATGGGAGGAGAATGACACAGAAATGGCAGGTTTTGGAAAAAGTTTATACACTGCTGATACATATAATGCTGATGTTGTTAACCTTTTCTTGGTAACCATGGAAATACATATGCAAATAATTAAAGCTGAATTACCAGTAAGAGAACATTTTGAATTGGAAAGCTAGAACTAAACAAAAAGCAGGAACAATCTGATGTTGATAAAGGTAGATTTGGCTGATGTCATGGAACTGAAGAACAGTTACTGTTATGTTGCTGATGAAGATCTTTTATGCAAAGTAAAAAAAAAAAAAAAAAAGCTTTTATGAATCTAAAGCACTGAATAGAATGCTGGTTGCCAAAAGATGTCCATTATTAAGTCCATATTTTAATCTATAGGAGGCTATAAATTCTTAGGAATAGTAGGTTAAATCCAGCCAAAATCTGTGTCAGTAGTACACCCTAACCCACTAAATCGACAAATACAATGGCATTATTCCAACTTTATCATGTCTTTCATCGAGTAAAACTTGATGGAAGATCAGTGGAGTCTGGGTGATTTGGCTTACCCTTCCCTATGAATTATAGAGACAGACTGGATTGGCTGTGACTGGTTTTTGTTCTCCAGATGTAGGTCTCATACTCTCAGTACAACTCACAGATGAAAGATCTTTGCCTACAAGGCATTTCTGGCTTATGCTGTCAGTCCATAGCACCTAAAATAATTTGCCTTCCTTTTCAGTAATGCAGTGATTTCAGAGAACTGTAGTCGGGGCTTGGAAATGTAGCCTACCTATATAGAGAAAAATATATTTTCTTTGTACATCTCCTGTAAATAGGTTGGGATAGAACAGACAGCGATGGAGTGGTGATTTCTGAGAATACTCTGTAAAACAGACCATACTGTCTACATGAACTGAGCCCATATTTAGTACTTATTTGTGCTAAAAAGGTGAGAACTTACCAGGTGATGGTCTGCATGCCATAGATGGTGGTGCTGGGGTTCTTAGGCCTCTAACTCTTTTACAGTTTCTGATGCATCTTGGCAATAAAAGTTTAGTAAAATTCTCTAAAATAGCATAAGGCCACACTATTATTTCAACTGTATGAATTAATCTTTTTTTTTTTGTAAATTTTGCAGATATATTGCTTTGTGCATTAGTGCAAATAAGGTGTAAATTTTAAACTGTTTGCGTCTAGTTCCAAATGCAATGTTTTTAGCTGTTGCGAGCTGAAACAAGAGGAGGAGGAAACTGCTTTGATCTTTGGTTGTGCTGTTTCTTCTTCACTGGAAATAATTATTTGTGCAGCAAAATGCTCTTCAGAAAGATCTGGTCCATTTGAAAATTAGAGTAATAACATGAAATGGAAAGAAAGAAAGAAAAAAAAATGTAGAAGCAATGATTGTTGAGTGTAAATGGGAAGGAAAATAAGTTCTGCCTGAAGTTTGTAACCTGATCTCACCAATCTTTTTGCTAAACTGGGTCTTCAGACTGATTTTTATTCCATATTTTGGGGATTTAATCTGCTTTCAGATTAGAGAGATATTTTTAAAGAAATGAAAGAGTTTTCTGAACTCTGGAAGGCTGAAGCTGTTTCCATATGAAATAGCCTTCCTGGCTGTATCTCAGATTCCCATATGTATTAAAATGCTGGAAAATGTGCTCTCGTTCTTCAGTACTAAGGTGGGATGTAATCAATTGTAAAGACATAGAATTTTATTTTTCTTCCATGTGTGGATTAGTAACTGTCCTTGGAAGGACTTTTACCTTCTGGATCTCCTCTCATTTATCTAGTTCTCATTGCCATTAGGGAGGATACAAAATATGTGGTAACTGCAGGGGTGAAATGACTGCAGGAAAGGAAAACAAGAGAGTCTTCCCTTGGCAGCTGATCTCTGGAATAATGGTTTTCATGCTTCTTAAGATGACCTTTCATGCTTCTTAAGATGGCCCTGAAAAATTTGGGAAATGTAAAGCTATTTAAATCTATTGACAGCATTTTGGGCTTTTTTCTTTTAACTAAAGGGTCGAGGTGCATATTGTAACTACAGGTCAGCTCTCTTTGGAGTGAGACGCCTGCAGTCCTTCATTCCCTGTTCCCTTTCTGTGCTTTGGTTTTCATCAGACAGAAGTATTGGGGCATGGCTTAGAAGAGAGATGGATTGGCTCAGCTCAGGGCTCTGGTCTGGAAGACCAGGACACCTGATTCCTGGAGCACACTGCATTATGCCTATTTTATGCATATTTCACACAAACATTACTTTAGTTACCTTCATGGGCCCCTTTAGAATTACCAAGAGGCTCCAGGCCCCAAACTCTTTTACTAAACTCTGGCAGAGATGCATGTTTTGAGAAAAGTGCTGCTATCCCTGCTATAATAAATGTATAAACTGTGAGGAAAAAGCATAACTTTGTCGATAGAGATTAATATATGGAGAGAAAAAGGTAACTGTTGGAAGAGAATGTCTGAAACTATTTTGGACAGCTAAAATCTAATTTTGGAGAGGGTGACCTGTCTTTTACTAAAAAACATTTCTCTAGTCTTTGCATCCTCACAATTGTTAATAGCACAGCTACTATGTACCTAGATGGTATCCATACATTTTAAACATCTGCACTTAACCAGACACCTACATAATAGCTAAACTAATAACAATTTGTGAGGATGCAAGAACTAGAATTTTTTTTTCAGATAAAAGACAAAGCAACCTGCCCAGAATTAGACTTTAGTTGTTCAGAAAACCGCAGAAGTAGGAACAACAGTGTAAAGTGGCATAAACCAAAATATATTCATTTTAAGGGGCCAATGTTACAAATGCATGTCTGATTTTGTCTAGTTTAGGTATCTACCTGGATTTCATAAACATTTCATGTCTGTTTGCCTATTAAATAACGCAGCTGCTACTGTGCCTTTTTTCTAAATGATGAAGAAAGGAGTAGCATGTTCTTTCATGACATATAAAGTGAAAGATAATGTTACAATAAGCAGCCATATATTATTTCTGTTTTGGCAAGGTTCTTCAAAATTTAAGGAGTTTTTTTTTTAAAGAGTTTCAAAATCTCTTGTTTCATAGCAAACGTAGGATTTCTTTAAAGCAGATTTTTTTTTTCTTTTATAATTCCTAAGAGACAAAGTATGCGCAGCAGGTCTGACTGTAAAAGATATTAGTGCTCAGATTGCTGTTTTCAGAATTTTCTTTAAAAGTGTGAGATGAAAAAATGTCAGTATGTCATGCTGTTTGCCATTAAAGATAGATATTTAAAGTATAAAAATGTCCTTAAAAAGCATGAGGAAGAAAAGAGTAAAACTGCCTAACTGAAAACAAGAACCTTGTTCAAGGGATATTAAGTATTCCGTGTGTGACTCTACAGCTACATAGCATTTGAGAGCCCTTCTTCAGCTAGGGAGAGGAAGGGCTAGAGGCTGCAGTCTCCAGTTGCTTGAGGTAGGATTGTTGGCTTCCCCGTGGAGCTGACCTGAGGACTGGAAAAGAAATTACAGAATTTGTGGCCTCGCTGTGATGAGCAGCCGGTGCCAGAAGACAGTTAATAGCAGCAGGAGTTATTTCTACTTACCATGTGAGAGGTAACTCATATGGTTAGTTGGGAACTCAGTGCTGGTAGTGAGCTGTATAAATAAAAAAGCCTGGATGATATCTGTCTGCAGAATTGTTTTAATTTTTGCCATGAGTCCAAACACTTTGAAGTAGTTCTGGCAAGTGAAGATTTGGTTTGTTGTTTCCAGATATGTTAGTATGTATTTGCAGTGCTTTACAACAGACATGTAAAGCTTGCGAATAAATTGAAATAAACCCTTCAAAAATACATTTTGTGCTGTAGTCAGTGGAAATTTGTGAGAAGCACCTATAAACATCAAGAATTGGCCACCTTTTTGCAGTGCAAAAAAGTTGAAGGATGCAACTTCCTTTCTGATCCTCATTGATGAATTGCTTTTGAGGAATGGTTCCCCAACATAAAAATTGTCTATGACTCAGGTTAAGGGTTTGTGAAGTCTCATATTTGTTCAGTCCAAAGTTCTTTGTGACTAGGAATCTACCTTGTCCTAACCCCAGAACTCTGGTCAGCCCTGATGGATGGGTGACATGAGGTAACAGTTGAGAATGCTGAGAAGCAATAGGACAAACTATAAATAAATTACAAGGTACTAGAAATTTGTAACCAACTTTTCACTCTATTCCCTTCTCTTTTAAGACTGTTCTATTAGTTTATGTATGTATTTCTAAGTGGCTCTTCAATCACTTTTGGTGCTAGTCTGGAATCAGAGCCAAATAGATACGTGATCCAAAGCAGGAGAAGTGCTGAGAAGTAGCTCTGTCACCTATTTTCCCTCATTTTCCCTTTAATCTTCATCTGTTTTGTGGTATTTCTGTGCATTATTTTCCATTTGTGGCAGAGGAAAGTTTGCAACTCAGTGTTTAGATCTATAACCTAAATGTTTTTTTGTGTGTGGAAAATGTCCCTCATAGTCTGTTTCATCAGACAGAACGATGTGCAAGATGGTGAAAAGAATGATGGTAATTTTGCAACCAAACACAACTCGTGTCATTATATATAAGCACCTAAGGAAGCAAATACTGAAATTTTTCCACGGCTTTGTTACATATCTTAATTTGGGCGTGAGGGGAAATGATCATTTCAATTTAGAAATCAATTTACCATTTTTTTCAGCGCTGTCATACAAGATGGATGAGTGATGGTTACTGTAGTCTACTACTAAAGCTTAACTCTCCAAATCTTTTGGTAACTGGAGAGTTAGATGTATTTATTTTATGTAGTGAAGAGGTAACTGAAGCAATCTAAATCTACCAAGTTTACAAGTAAAATAGAAGATAAAAGTAGTGTTGATAGTTTTCTTTTTTAGCTGTCAGCTCCTGACAAAATGGCATTATAAATATTTCTTTTTTTTTTCCAATATGTCACAAACACTTAGTGCTGGAAAAAGGCATGAGGCTCATTACCATGTATATAGAAAATGCACCTTAAAGAAAACTGAGCATCAGTAGTGACCTACAGAGGCCTATATTCATGTATGTTAATGTGAATAGCTTCATGTTGAAGAAAATGCATTGAGTAGTAGAACTTTAGACTGCAAAAGTTAGATCAATAATTTTCATAGATTGAGAGCTTTGATCTTTGTTAAAGTAAACTGTAATTTCTACTCCGGTGCTTCGAAGAGCTCACTGTGAGAAGCTGCAAAGTGAGTGGGTAGATGTGGCAGGAAGCAGCCATTTGTATCCTAGAAAAATGAGCTCCTATGATGTAAAAATAGATATGAAACACGGCACAAAAGCTTATTTGTTTCTTAAAGTTGGCAAGGCTTTCTGCAAGGATGGAAAGTCATGAAAAGTCCTCATTGAAAGTATTGATTAGAGTTTTAACAGTCATTCACTGAAGGATGAAAGAAACAATAGCTCTAAAGTGGTTTTTGAAGAACGGGACAGTCTGGTGCCAAAACATATCTGTACTAATTGAACAAAAGTCTAATCATACCATAAATTCATCTTTGCAACAAACATAATTATGCTTTTTTAAACTAATCTTGGTTATTTCTCCAAAATGCTTGGTGTAGAGGCTTTCAATTTTGTTTTTGCTTTAAAGCTTTGAAAATAGATCTTGATAATGTGAGAGAACCATTAAGGAGCAATTAAGCAGATAAGTTTGGTTTAGAAATATGGACTTGTCTGTGAATTTTCCATTTTGACCAAAAGCAAGGGTATAACAACAACTTATAAGACATTATATAGTTTAATTTTGTATTGAAAGAGTCATATTAGTCTTCTGTATAGTCATTTTACAGAACATGGTTTTTACTGATATTCGTATAAATAGTGCACATAACACACTTGTATTTAAAAGCTTTGGTTTAATGCAAGTGGAATGTTGTGTAGAAGAATCAGTGAATGCCAGTCTCTGAAAGTGATCCTACAGCACAGTAACTTCAGCTTGATCATTAGCAATCTTCTCAGTGGAATAATATGAATTTATATTCTCGGTATTTCCTGCTGGAAAAAGAATTGAAGCAAGTCAGTGGTGATATTTCTAGATTTTATATTTAAAATTCAAAAACCATTAAGGTGTTTTGAAGTTAGTTATTGGTTAGATGCCCTGCAAGTGCATGGGATTAAAAAGAGTCCTTATTTCTATTACTCCTTTATTAATGCCACAGCTGTACATCACTCAGCACCAGTTTTCTCATTACTTGGAAAGATATAAAGTACAAAAAGCAATCTCTGAGGTAAGTTCTATTGTTATATTTGAATCACAGATAGTATTTCATATGAACTACCCAGTTCTGTATAACATCAGGAGTGTAAGGGGCCCTGAAACAACCCGGTTGTTTATATTATTCAAGTGTTGACATCCATGGAATGCCTGAAAGTGAGGTTTGCTTCTGAACACAATTTATATATAACTTGCTCTTTGTCAGAAGAGTGCCAAAGATACAGAGCAGTGCGATGTGGGTCGGTGGATAGCCTAGAACTACGTAACTTAAATTGTTCTCTTAATATAGTGAATATTGAAAGATTTCAAAAATTGTTGCTAACATTGAAAAACAGCAAATTCGGCAGTTTATATCAGATAAGCACAGTGCGGTGCATCTCACCTTGGGAGCAGGCTATAGGGAAGATTTACATTGTGCCCAAAACCAAGCACAATTTATATCTGAGATGGTTGCATCTATACTTTCTTATATAGAATTGTACAGAAGGTTTTACCCCTGCCAAAATGCCACCAAGCTCCATGCTAAGCTCAGTCACTCATTCAAAACTAAAGCAACAGTCTTCAAATTTCTGAAAACATTCTCCCTGGGGGCAGTTAGCTGATATTATTGTATGAAAATATCTCTGTAATATTACCTGCCTTTGAATGGTTATAACCTTTGTTGCAGTTTATACGAGAATAACTGATAATTTTTCTTAAATCAGAGAAGTCTAAATAAACTATGATGTTAAATTCTGTGCAAGGTCTAGAGCTGAACCTACAGAACTGAATGGAGAGAGAAGAGTCAGTTTTACTCCTGACTTATAGATCTCATAAAATCAGTTCATTTCAGTAGTTTACAGATTATAAACCTGTTAAATTATTTTAAATCATCTTAACTTATAAATCAAAATCTGCCAAAAGATGTATTTGCACAAATACCCTTATGTATGTAGGGGCAGATATTGAGCCTAATTTCTATACTTATAACAGTATTCAAAATTAAATATTTTTGGCAAGAATAAAACTGAACTTGTGTTGTCTGAAATGTATCTGAATGGTGCTCAATTTGGAGTGTGTTTAACTTAGACAAAGTTTTTTCCTAGGTCCCAAACTTTTTGTTCTTTCACAAATATCTTTGAATTGTGTTATTTTCAGTTTTTAGCTAGGCTCATCCTTGAATTACAAGTGTACTTTAAAATGCATATTGCATATGCTTATGTGTACATATATAGGCAGATAGGGTATGATTATATATGCATTTTGATTTTGCATTGGTGAAGTCACTGGCAGTTGTATCATGAACATCAACAAAAGCAGAATCAGATATGATCTTGGTGCCTAAACAATCATGTGGTTAAAGTCACTGTTCTTCTAGAATTCTATTATTTTCTATGCCAAATTCTCTATGAAAAACCCTCCTATCTTTCCTAATATTAGCTCAAGAATGGCTTTTCCTCCAGTTTTTCTAAATAACTCCTAGGATTATATCTTCTTAGTTGATGCAGGAATTTTGTGTACCAGCTTAAAAACTGCTAGAAACAGGCCTTTTATGGAAATGCTGACACAACTTTATCTATAGCAGAGTGATGAAAACCGTCTGTTTTCTATAAGATGGTAATTATCTTTTCTTCTCAAGCTTATTACTATGAAAATATTTTGCTCTCAGATTCTGTAACATACAGAAGTGTAGTTATTGAAGTAGGGAGAATGATCTATATAGAAAGATGGTTCTTTTTGATGCCATTCAGTTAAAAATCAATTATACTTACTTTCACTCCAGAGGCAAAAAAGAAAAAAAATTATCTTTCTTTTTACACTATCCCAGTTCATTGGTTTTGGTAGTTCTTCAGAGATAAAACATGAAGAGCCAAACTTGCATGTGCATGTTATTCTGTAGCTGAAAAATTGCTACTCAATCTATTTCTTAAAAATTGTCTGCTGAGTGTCTGTACTGAAGACCTTGTTGATGATGTTGATCCATTAGCTTCAGTCAACTGTACCCATTTGCAAAAAACAAGGATGATATTTAGCTTGTGAAAATCTGTTTGTTTTTATCTTTTTGTACTTTAATACAATTCTGTCTATTGTTCTTTGTTCCATGTGTAATATTTTGGTTCATTAAAACAGGTAGATGTTAGGAGACTGTAAGCCTTGAAGGATTTTGATTTAAACTGTAAATAAGACACTGATGCATACAAGCATGTCTCACTATGTGCATCTAGTATATTTTGCAATATTACTAAAAGTCCTAAATCTTGGATTTCTTCTGGAAATCAGGCAAAAAAAACGTTCTACCTGATGTATTTGTTGATGTATTAGCAGTTCACTTTAGATAGCTGTTTCTTCAAGGCAGAAACTGAGTTGTACTTGAAGACAGCTGAAAAATTGCCTTGAGTAATGGCTATTCATTAAGTATTTGGAAGGCTTGAGCACATCGCACGTGCATGAAAATTTGAGCTCGCATGACATAGAGAGCCCACACGTATGATGTGGTGTCTGCCTCTTGGCTCATATTGCCAAGGCATGTGTGTGTGCAGATGAGGAGCATATCTGATTCTTTGCACACTTGATACTTGTGGCTTGTCTCTGTCTTAAATCAGAATTTGATTCTGTATATGAGCTGGCTGATCTTGTAGGGTTAATTATATTATGGCTTTATTGGCACAGAAGATTATATTGGGAGTGGCTGCATGAGACTTGGAGTGCAGACCAGTGGTGGAGAAGGAGGAGGAGCTCAAGAGGAAGGACACTGGCAATGTTAAATTTCTTGACTACTGTGAATAAATTTAGCAATAGGACACTGTGTTCTGGAAATTATCACAAAACTCTAGTGTACTTTGTGGACAGATGCCAGCTATTTCTAATCCTCAGGGAACATTCTTCTAACAGAATGATTGATACATATATAAAAAACAGATGCTGTTTGAGAGACTAAAAGTCAAAATCTTCAATTTATATGAACTGGAGAAGGTTCACTTTACTGACAGCTACTGACTTCAGAGCTGTGAATCACTGGATCAGCTAATAATAAAGGTCTTAACTTTTTCTTAACCTTTTTCAACAATGACATAAAGAGCATGAGTATTGGGGATGCTCTTGATGATTGTAATATTCTGGAAGAGGTAAAACTTTAGTAAAACAGGGTTCTAAAGCCATGGTGAAATTGAAGTATAACACACCTAACTGACAAAGCAAAGTACGTTAATTTGTATGTGGAAGTTGCAGAGTAATGGCAGCAGTGACTGAGATGATAAAGCTGTATTTTGAAGGAACTAACCATAAAGCGCCTTTGAGGAACTATGACAACGATCTAATTTCTGCTTTCTTGTTCAAAACGAGCATCAGACATTAATATTGTTACAAAGAGCATGCTGCAACATAACTAGTACCTTCCTGAGATGAATGTGTACTTCTCAACTGATAGTTAAAAATGTCAAATGGTTATCCTAAATTGATGCGTGTTAATGCTTTTGTCTAAGCTAGGAATAGGTTGAGGCATTTTCAGTTGTTTCTTGCCTAGTGAGTTACTGATCATTGCAAAAGCTTATTGAGAAGTTCTCAATAGGAAAAAATAAAATTAAGGAATCCTCTTGATGATGCCTGAAAGATATGCAGTCTGCTGAAGTGTGGAAACTGCTTTTCTTAGAGAAAGACAAAGAAGTTGCAATCAAAAATTTTGGATTTGAAAGAGGAAGTTGAACTGGAAGGGTTTTGAGGTTTAAAGTGAAATTACATAAAAAATTAAAAAACATAGGAAGTAGAGATGTTCTTTGAGAAATGTAATATCTTGGAAAGTCAGGTGAGCTTTTGATAAGGTAGAGTTCATGTAAACCAAGCAAAACATGCTTTGAGGTTCTCTTGGGAGTTATCTGAAGCTAGCAAAGAGAGCTGGTGAACGGACTTGTGTCATGTTTATATTCCCAGAAGTTTTCAAGCAGAGGAGAGCCCTAAGGTTATCCTAAACTGTAAGTTTGGAAAAAATAATTAGACTTTTATGTTTGCTTAGATTGAAGTCTTAAATACTGTGTCACAGATGTGGTTAGTGGCATATTTGATGTACCACTAATAGAGACTTCTTAAATTCTATTGTATTAGATTCAAGAGATTAACCTGTGCTGAAAGTTATCTATATGGAGCTGAAGTAATCAGATTCATCATGAAATTTCAGTGCCTCTTAATGTAACATGATAATGCTTTGCATTGCCCACTAACATTAATGGGTGCCCTGATGGATTTTAGTGTCCTTTCATTTAATAGCACTGAAGATAATGCAATTAAAAACCAAAAATCACTACCTTTTTTTTTCAGACAGGTATTTACTGCTATCATTTGATTTTTGAAGTAGCTAAATCAGGACACATCTTTTCACTGTTTTACTGTTAAAGGTGATATGCAGGGTTCCTGGATTCCAGCTGATGACTTGCACTTCAAAGAACAACCCAGGTCTGGTTGCAAGCCAGATTTCCCTGTATAGTTCTTGAAGATTTCTGAGTGAAATGAAAGACTAGGTATGGAAAGCAACAATGGGATATAATCATACTCTAATTATACAGTAGCCACATACTTTGACTTGTTCTTTAGAAGTTATATTGAATGTATATGAAACATAGACTTGCAGCCAAAGGTCCAAGTTATATTGTTTCAGCTTGAATACTTCTCTCAGTCACACACAGATTTTTTTTTTTTTTTTTTTTTTTTACAAAAGCAAAAATAAACAGTATTTGTATGTTTTACATATTGTAGGCACCCGATTGCATCTTAGTTCCACTGTGAGAGTTAACTCCTGTAAAAAGGTGTCAGTATTTGTAGGGCCTGGCTTGTGACTTTGCTGCTTTCTTGGGCTTTTAAAGACTCAAATCACTGAAATTGTGCTAGGATAATATTCAAAAGATAGGAAAAAAGATAAAGCAGTTTTAAAGGAAGAACTAAAGGAAATAGAAGTTCAAAGCAGGCAGTAGCTGGAGGTGATGACAGCTGGTTTGTTTTAAACTATGTATCCTTGCTTGAATTTTAATTCATTCAAAATCTTTTCGGTATGGACTATTTGCCTGATGAAAGTTCATAATGCCTCATTCCTAAAGCATGGAAGCATTTCCAAAGAATAAGAGCAGGATAGCCTGCAGAAAAGCCTTTCATTTCCTCTGTCCCAGAAACCATAATCCTGCAGGAGAGCAAAGTAATGGCTGGTATGTTTTTTTTCTTTCTTTTTTAAGAACCTTTATCTGCGTTATGTATCTAAATGAATAATAAAAAGTCAGCAGAGGAGAAATTTTATCCACCCTGTCAATATCCTTTTTTATTATTTATTTATTCATTTAATATTCATCACACTTTTTTAGTTTATGTGGACCAAAGATTGGGACAATATGAGAGGCAAGTTAAAAATGAAATTAGAAATATGTTACTTTATTCAAAGGCAGGAGACCCATCTAAAGGACACGTATGCACATGCATGTGTGTGCAATTTACTGTAGATTACTTTACAAAACACGTTGCTCCTTTATAACCTTCATCCTTGATGCTGTGCAGAAAACAGCTAGGATATCATGAGGGCTGCCAAACCCTGTTCCAGGTCATCTTGAAACCAGAAGTTGCTGACTGGGCTGTCTGAAGTGGTAAAGGTAATGGTAAAAAGAAACAGAGGCTTTTTTTTGCTTGCATTTTTGCAGATCTCCTTTCTTTACCCATCTTTTTTAACTTCTCAGAAGTCCAGAGTTTCAGCAAATGAATAGCTTTGCTGTAACAAGTACATATTATGAGTATCACTTTCCAGAAGGACTACCTTACTCCACCCAAACACTGGGTGGTTTTCTCTTCAGTTGGAAATGCTGAGCTTCATGGTATGCAAGGATTTTTACTTATGGAATTGAATTTTCATACTAATTACAAATCTTTATTTTTAGTTTAAAAAGATCAGCAGAGGATGCATTTAGGGGATTACATGTGTCCACTTTGCAAACCATGATTTGCACTTTTGCAAAAAGTTTTCTGCAAAAGGCAGCATCTAATGATAGATTTCTGTTGTACTTTGATGTGTGCAGCTGTAAAGAACTTGGGCAGAAGTGTTTCTTTTAGATGTAAAAAGAAAAGATGTTTGTACTGATACTCTCCGACTTCAAATTAGCAAAATCCTATTAAATAAGAAAGACAGACCAGTTCTTTTAAAGCAAAAGGTAGATATTTTTTATCGGTCAGACATTGAAGAGTATTTTTTAAAGAGATGAAGCTATAGCAGTGGATCTTTGACTAGTTTGATAAAGTGGCTTAGAGACTTTGAAATCACTTAAACATCCAATTTATTATAGCTGAGGTTCTGGAAAAGTAGTTTTGTTGCTCTATCAGAAAATTTACTATAGTTATAGCATACAAATAGTTCTTTATACATAAGTTGATTGGTTAGTCTGAATCCATAACACTCTTCTGATGGTAGAGCCATAGGTTCGATCACTTTATAAATCTAAATTAAATCCCTGATAGTCTCAGCTAGCAGTAAAAGTTGCATTCATTTTGAGTAGTTCAGCCATCTAAGATCCTGAAATGAATGACCTGTTGTAGAGAAGAGCAGGCCCTAATTTATTTCATTTGATATTATTATGCACCATGTGCATTTTAGTGCTTTATTGGCAAATACTTAAACTGCAAATATACTTACATAAAAGTACTTATACTGCAAATACAGATAAGTGTAACGTTACTAATTTAACATATAATTTCTGTGCTGTGATAGTTAACTTTCTATATTCATATCCATTGAAGTATATACTTCTGTTGCATGATGACTAGTGAATAATTAACTAAGCGTATAATTATTGGAAAAAAGTTAACAGCCACAACAAGTCTAGAGTAAATTTTATTAACAAAAGAGTTCAATGAATACAGCCATTAGCAGCCACAGGCAGCTGCAATTGTAAGCTCGCCAATCAGATGAAAATTCTGCAAACATCTTTTCTGTACTTTCTTCTCCCTCTTTGTAAATTCTGTGTTTTGATGCAACTTAATGATTAAAATCTTACCTTTATTGTCAAATTGACCATCTAGATATTGTGCTTTTGTAGGGAACAAAGGATTCTGGAGATCCGTATTGACATTTGATGTCAATACTTTAAACTTGCAGAAAGATAGAAAGCATACAGAGGAAAGATCTGACTGCAATTAGGATATAGCTATTGTATACTTCCTTTTGCTATTGAGTTAGTTGGAACTGATTGGTTTCTACATGAGAAAACTGACTTGCTTAATGAAGAGAAAGCAATGTATATTGTTTACTTTGAGTTTAGCAAGTGTTTTGATGCAGCCTACCATAACATCCATGGCCAAGGTAGACAGCATAGACTGGGTAGATCAACAAGACTATCACAAGAGTGAAAACAGGCAAGACTTGAGCTCAAAGAGTTGTGATCAAAGCTTGCTACTGAACTACTGAGTGATCAGAGCTCAGAGCTCGTTTAGAGACTTGTTAGTAATGATGTTCCTCAAGGGTCATGTAACTCCCTTGATGTTAATGAAAACTGAATGTTTCAGACCCTGAGTAGCACAGAGCAATTTCACAGCATGTTACTTGAGTAGTCCATTTCTGGACGACTGGACAAAGAAGATGACTACTTGTGAATTGCTGATAGATTTACTACAGGAAGCCAAATGGACTTTGAGTAGAAGCTGCTTGACTGATACTGGCACAGGAAGTAGCTGAGAGAATTTCCTACACAGCCAAAATCCATTATTTTTTACCAATGCATAGCAGTCTACGACTGGACTTTGGAAAGACCAAAAACCAAACATTCAGAGATTCCAGAATGTTATGCCAAAGTAGACAGGGGAAGAATATTTTCATTGTAAATAGTTGCTATTTTAGACTTAGGTTAAAATATATTGGGCAGAGTTCCTTATGTCCTAGTATGATAGCAACATCAGCTCAGGCAGAATTCCCTGTGTTGAGGAAGTGCTTGCTTACAGAATGAAGTTAAAAGATTCAGCCTCATAGATCTTAAGAAAAGTTTTGATTGCAGTTTTTAATTCTGTATTAATGTTAAAGACAATTCCTATATTTCACAACTTGTGAATACTCCACCCTGACCCAAATTCCAATGGATAATGGCCCAATAATGATAAAATGGCCCAATGAATAAAACTATTTCATCATGTTCTCAGCTCTCTCTTTGTAAGCTACCCATCAAAAACATCTTTTTGATGCTCTTTCTCTGGTACCAGCTTGTCTGTACAAATGAGAGTAGATTCAAGAAAGAAATTATACCAGATTCAGGAATGTGGCTGAACACGTTGCTTAGAAAATGTAATAATTCCCTATGATAAACATACTTTTAGGTGTTGTCCTGCAGTGAGGAAGAAAACTGAGGTATGGATGGATATAACTAAATTGACTTGCTACCATGAGTAACAAAGTCAAGGTATTGGATTTCTGCAAGTGGGGATGTCAGTAGAAATGTGAGCTTTTGAACTGATTTACTCTGACTGCTAAAATCTGCTACAGTGTTTTTGAAGAAGTGGCCCACATGCCTCTTTATTACAGTCTGTGTTTAGCCTTAGACTTTTAGAAATAATTTGCTTTTCACTGTGTGCTTGAGGCTTGATTGCTGTCACTCTAATTGTGTAAGCACTGCTGGCAGATCAGTCTTGATTGCTGCCTTCACCCTGTTCTAATACAGGCACTAAGCGACTTGCCAGCTATTCTGTTCTGTTCATTCAAAGCAAAGCTCAAGAGCTTTGATATATTATATCATCATATACTCTTAGTCAATATAATAAACGCTGAATGATACTATAGGACCAACAAGAAAAATCTGTCCTGTTGGAAGAGATCCCAGTATATTCTGCCTTCATACATCTCATCACATATCATGTGATGATCTAATGGCAACATTATACTTGATTTTCATGTGTAGAAAATTTTTATCCTTAAAAAAGCAAGTAAGTAATGACTGTTGTCCAGTGACTGAAACATAGATAAATCATTGTGTGAATTAGGAGAAATATTGTCTGACAGCACATGTGTTTTGTGGTAACTTTTTGTTCCAGTTGAGGAAAGAGTCAAGATTCAGCTATCTACTTAAAGTGTGAAATAAAATTTTATTCAGATGAGTCTAATGGCAGCCTAGGTATAGTTCTTCCTTTTCGCTATCTCTATTTGGCCAAATCTAGAAAAATTTACATTGCTGAGCAGAATTATTTATTTTGGTGCTATTTTCTTGAAGAGACAAAAGTAGTTCCCAGATTGTATTTCAAGAGCTGATTACCTGTAAAGTTACTTTTTCTTTTGTGCCAGGTATTTTGTTGTTGCTTTTTGCTTCCGTATTGCTGTCATTTGGAGACATCACTGAAAAATAATCTTTTAATGAACACTTAATGAATATTCATAACACTTAATGAATAAAAATGCATTAGATTGTGAATGAATAAAAATACGTTGAGTCTTTCTAAGACAATGCTGCTCTTTGGATTTAGGTGCATAGTTGTAATGCAAATGATACCTGAACTTCACGGAAATAGGATGTATCCAGAATGAAAATGTCTGAGTTCAAATTTGATTTGACAATGAAATATGTCATATACTTTGAATTCTGAATCAATCAAACTTTTATTAGTAACAGACTCCAGATTCACCCTTCCTCATGTACCACCTTGTTGTACGTAAACTTCTTTTGCAAGCTGTGTGCATTAATATAAATTGTTTGTGCTCATCAGATACAAGGTATGCTTATATTTATCAGCACTCCCCAAAAGAGTCTGATATTCAAAATAATCTGTATTTATTTGAGAGCTTATATGGTACAGCGATTTGCCTAATGCTTCTTTTACTACTCAGAAACACTTAAGTAAGCAAAAACTCAGCAATACTCTAATTCTTATTGGAGTAAAGAAGAGTTTTTTTCTCTTGATTTTAATGAGAAGTGGATCTTGCCCTACACTAATGTTATGACAGGCTGATAATCAAATATTATTAACGCCAAGCTCCTTTTGTAGGTCTCTTGGCAGGCTGTACAGATGCACCTACCGTACAGCTGCAAAATGGTTGTAAGCACGTATCAGCCTTCACTTTGATTTCCTTCTGCACCTATGCTTTGTGAGTCAGCAGGATTAAATTTTTGCATTTCACAACTTGAATCTTTCACATTATGGAGTTTCTTGAAACTCCATAAGTTTTCTCCATAATGAGAAAAAAGCATTTCTGTTTCAGTCTCTATGTTAAGCAAACTTTTGTGTTTAAAAGCATATCAGGAATGCTATCAAGAAATCCCTTTTGGCAGAAGAAAGCATAACACTGGTGGACTGTGCTTCAAGCACCAGTCACCATTTTTTCTAGCTTTGTTAGACTGTGTTTGTTGCTGTCAGAGGATTTAATCAGCCTTTAGGCTGATTAATTCTTGCAGTTTTAGGGCAACTATGAATGGAAGGAAATGGTCTCTTTGCTGTCAATCTCTCTTTCCGTTACCATTTCGTCCATGAGTTGAGGTTGTTAACGTCTGCAGCAAACCAAGATAGGCCTGAACAAGCCTGGCGGTTTCCTCTGACCGAGGAGTGGCGTTCAGAGAAGCCATCCTCTCTATCGTGTTCCCACTGTCTTTTCTCCTTCACTAATGGGCACTGACCACTTGCTATTTAGGTCATAAAGTGTAAGACTTGCAGGAGACAGTAAGAGGACAGTACAGTTTGGGCTTTTGATCTGGAAGGAATCCAGAATCGAATAATCAAATATCAATGCCAGCAAGTCTCCCTGGCCGTATGTGTGAAGTGATCCTTTTGTTCTTCCTTTTGCCATTTTCATTTAAATTATTTTTGCTCAAGACACTTTCTCCTACTTTTTTTTTCTTCAACCTGCTCTTTTTAAGGTCTTCTCTTTCTTTCCTTTACCTCTCTCTGTTTCTGTGCTTTTTTTTTTTCTCATGCAAGGTGTGAACTATATTTTAATGAGATCAATGAGATTGTAGTAGTGTGAAAGAGCTTCAAGCAGCAAACAAGGCCAATTTTTCTCCCATTTTACCTTTGCTCATCTTCATTTCTTTCCATTGCCTTAGCCATTAGAAAAGCAGTCTTGTGTTGAGGATGTTCTAGCCCACCATATGCATATGATGGAAGTGAGGAAGCAGCAGCAAGTTTCCAGGTGCTGCTTTGTGCCTCTTCCAGGTGCCGTGTTGAAATGGTTTCCTATGCTGTCTTTTTGAAATATTTGTCCTATCACTGAGTTATTGAGGGAGGGGAAGTGAACAACGAGAGACATTTGCTTGAAAGGAAAAGCAGCTAATTTACTGTGCATAGACTTCTTTACTATGACTATTGCTCATGACAAGTGAAGGGCTTTGACAGCCATCTAGTGGCAGGGATTTTATTTATTTCTTTATTTTATTCTTAATACTGTTTAAGAAAATTTCAAATTTGGACCTAGGCGTGTCAGTGCATGATATAAATTTGCCTGCAAAATATTGGAGCATAGGCTCTGAATGTGCTGCTTTATTATATAAGCTATAGCTGACTGCTTGACCTCTGGTCAGATATATCTTTAACACAAACATGATTTTCTAACATGCCAGTATCTAGCAAAAGTAAATGAATGAATAAATAAAACCCACATTGTGTGGACAATGCTTTGCACTGAATTTCTCTTTTTCACAAAAATCCTACTTACAAATATATGGATAAGTCCTTAAACATGTCACATGATTTTTTTTTTGTACCTCATCTGTTATATTTGCTCAATGTTTTGATCCTAATTTACATTGACCTAGGTAGCTTCATGGCTCTATAGATTCTCTGGTCAAGTCCAATAGCAATTATAGTTGCACTTGGTTGTAAAGAAAGGAATTGCTTAACTGACTAGTACATAATTTTGCCCTATAAAAAAAAAAAAAAAAATCAAAACTGCTTCTGAGGTCATTTTACATCTTGTGTTACAACTCCTGAAGGCGAAAGCGAGACTTGTGAGACAAAGAATGCATGACGCTCTCTATAATTAACCTTGTTGATTCCCAAACAAGGGAAGAAACAGCGTAGAACAGTTTCCTTTGCTGCTTTTTCCACTCTGGGTACAACCCGCAACATGACTACATTTTAGGCCTGACAGTAAAATGTCACAAATTGCTTGTGGGTTGAGTTGGAACTGAAATAGCTGCTTTTTCCAGGTTCCTCTGTCAGCATATTGCAGCCACAGAATAAAGGAAGACTGGAATCTGGAACATGATCAAAGGATAGTAGGATTAAAAATATGCTTTCTGGAAGTGTTGCAACTTCTTTGTACAGTATACCTGTAACCTGACAGGAAAACAGACTTGAATATATTTCCAGAAGTTAGCATGTGCTCTTTTTTTTCTCTCCTTCTGTCTCCCTCCCTCGCTCCCTCTCTCAGTGAGTCGCTGAGAGGGACTCGGGCAGAAGCTAGTCACCATCTGGCTCAACTCTCATTTGCCAAAGCAGTTGCTATGTGGTTTATTTGAAGTTATGACAGAATGCTGACTTTGGACTCAGTAACTTAAAAATTTCATTTATGCAAACTGCTGCTCTTCTGAGCAGCACAATGAGTTCTACTGGTGATGCATGAAGGAAGACATAGACCATATGCCAGACATCTGGGGGAAAAAAGGCTAAATATGTCAGACAGTGCATTATGTCATGCACACAAGAGAGAAGTGAGAAGAACGCTTTCCAGAACACATTTTGCAGCTTGGAAAATGATACTCACAGTGTCATAAATGGACTGTACACCAAACTTGGTTGATGTCTTTACTTCACACTGAAAACATTTCCTCCTGAGCTTCTGTTGTGCCCCTTCAAGTTACTTTGTCATCTTGTGTGATATACCAGTTGAAAAGAGGGCTTGACCTGGCATACGTTTGGTTTCCAGTTTTTGCCTGGAAGCTTTAGAAACTCCTCATGGCAGGCAACGGTTAATGCCACATCTGGTCCCTTCCTTCTAGCTCTGAGATTGATTGAATAACAGGACTTAAGTGATGAAGCTGAGGTCCCAGATCTGTTCATATTTATTGCTTCATGATTTTCTGTTTACATCTGGTTTAAATTATGGCTGAAATGTAGAGAACAGTGAAACTGTCATTGTGCTTAAGGGCTGTTAATTTTTACCCTGGTGAGATTTCTAAAATAATGGTCACGATCTGTGACCACTTGGTATGTTCCATATATGTGTGTATGATTGTTCCTATTCCCAGTCTTAGTTCGGGAAGAGTTGGTTGGAAATTACCAGATAAGAGCTTTAGCTGGATCATACCAGCTTCCAAGATATTTTGATAAGAAAGTTTTTTTGTGGTTAGATGGAGCCCGCTGTATCCCAGGTATTAGGACAATCATTTGGGATGGAGGGGACTCTGCTTGAAAGCACTCTGATGTGACTTGGCTTGGGGTGGAAAGTGATTTTTGCATTGGGTTTTTTGGTTGCAGGTTTGTGACTTATTGGTTTGGGACGATTAGGTTGGTTAGGTGGTTTTCTTTGTACAAAGGATAAAATATTTTTTGGACCAAAGTAAAACATTCTTTAAAATGTTGGACACCTAAATAAAAGTTTCCACTTTACTTGATTTTTTAAATTCTTTATCAGACATATGATATTTTTAGCTGGAGGTATTAACAGATTCTCATCTTCTCATGGTTTAAAAAAAAAAAAAAAAACCCAGAGGTGTAAAACTTGGGGTATTTGACTGCACAGCAGGAAGAAAGCAGAGTCATCGACTTAGTTCTGGGTATAACAGTATGTACAGGGACTGTTGTGTCCCCTGCCTTCAAGAAAAATGAGGAATTTTAAAGTTTTTTATGTTCTATCAGAACAGTAAAAAGAAGAGAAAGAAAAAGAAATTCAACCGAGAGAAGGTACTTAAAGCAGTGTAACTTTAATAAAACATGATGATCGCTCTAGAAATGTGAGAGCATGCACATAGATAAGACATTTATGAATAGTCAGTAAAAACCATTCCTGCTGAACTTGTCATGCAGAACAGTCTTTCATATATATTTGAAAAATATAAGAAATAATTCTTATGTGCCATGAGTCTCTGTGCAGTGCTACCATGAGTCAGACTCTGTAAAATAGCTGCAGCAGCAAGTACCTGATGTATGCAGTGTCTTAGCAAAGTATCACAGGCTCTTAGATTTTTCTAATACTGTGCACGAGAATTGCAAAGAGCTGGCACATGGCAGGAGTTCCTCCAATCAAATTTAGCACCTGCTGAGCAGAATGACAGTCAAAGCCTCATAAGACAATATTCATTTGAGAAAAGATATTGTGGTGGTTTTGTGAACTCTAAGATGCCTTTTTTCTTTTTCCCAATCCAGAAATAAGACAGGAAGCAAGATAGGAAAGAAGTATAAGATGAATGATAATTTAAAGACCTTGACAATAACTTCAACAATGATGATGTTCCTTCTTTTCATCTTATGATGCAGTTTTTGAATTCTAAACATGCTCTTTGCTTGTACAGACCTACTCCTCCTCTGGTTTCACAGGTGCAAAATCCATTCTATATTCTCTGTCCTTTCCTAGGAGAAGATGGGGAAGAAGTAGCCTGCACACAGAATGGCCAGATGTACCTGAACAGAGATATTTGGAAGCCCTCGCCATGCCAGATTTGTGTCTGCGACAACGGAGCTATCCTGTGTGATGAAATCCAGTGTCAGGATATGCTGGAATGCGAGAACCCACAGGTGCCCCCAGGAGAGTGCTGTCCTGTGTGTCCCCACACAACACGTGACTTTGATACAACTATTGGTAAGATCATTTTTGGTTTGCCTTTTTGAAAGGAGAGAGCTAGTCAGGCTGGCCCCCTGAATAGTGTTTGCTCTGCTCTTGGGGTTCAAAATGGACCAGGGGCAAGTGTTTAAATGTACATCTGTTCCCAGTTTAAATATGCAGCAAGATTAATGCTAGGTTTAAAGTTCTCTAAAATCCACCCAAAGAAGTAGGAACCTTGGGATACTTTAATAGTATTTCCATAGTAAAGGTTTAAATCTGCACAGAATCAATACTTGGCAGTTATTTTTCTTCTCAGATTGCACCTGAGCTATCTCTGGAGAACGTTCTCTTCTGACTAGGAATCTGATAGAAGTCCAAAGGCTTTATAACTAAAAGATTGATCTGAATTCCATCTTGATATTTCAACGAGGTTGAATTCTGCATACCTTTTCTGGTTTATCTGAAACTAAAAAATGAATGCATTAAACATCTATAAGAAAATGAGTGCGTTGTTTGGCCAAATGCTCAATTCCTGGCCCCTTCATACTTTATAGATGAATGCATATAAACATTATTTCAGTGTAAAGTGTTTCCACAAAGTGGAAGTACAGGTCCTCAGTTTTTGAAGCCAATTTAACATTTATCCTAGATGAATGCAAACCACTTCTGAGAAAGTAAACTGCAGGAAATATTCTAAACTCCGTCTATATGCTTTCTATACCTTAAATATTATCTCTTTTGCAGTCATTTTTTATTCATAGAGATACTTGGATCAGGGAATCACCCCTAAATTTTCATAAGAGAAAAATCTCTGAACTTGCAATTCAAGTGTGTGAACTTGCAATGCAACTGTGTATTGCATTATTTGAACTATATTCAATATATAATAATTAAAGCAATTTTTTACAAGGGATATAGTTGTTGTTCACTTAATATAGAATGAAGAAGTGATAAAGAGACCATAGTAGGAACTTGTGTAACTGAGCAGTGAAACAAGGTGTGGCAAGCATTAATAGGTGATGCATCCTGCTGTGCTTTGGGAGGCATTAGGCCAACACTAATACACCCGATAGATATAAGAGAATTATAGACACATTCCAGGATTCCTTAATGTTAAGTAGTAGATGCTTGTTAGACATTTCTTGTGTTCAAGTTAGTATCAAAACTTTCAACCTCATTGCCAAATATTAGGCTAGTGGTAAAAACTACTAGAAGTTTCTCACAAGATATAATGCTTGCTTAAAGTGCTTTGTCTTTCTCTGTGCAACACTAGAAAAGACTGGGGATAAGAGAGCAACACTGGAAACCCTGTGAACTTATTCCTGCACTATCTTCTGTGCATCTAGGAGGCTGGTTAATAACAGGAAGGTTATAACACCATCATGCAATTCTTATAATTTGCTTAGAGTAAAAACATTAATTTTCTCCTTTTTTTTTTTCCTTTTGCTCACTTTAATAGGTAGAGGAAGAAAGGTAAGAATTCATTTTAAACCTCTGAAAGAATATCTTAAAAATATTAGTCTTTCACATCTCATTGGAGCATTTCACAGAAATTATATATATATAGGCTCTTGTGAAAGCATTTAGTTTATGTTAATATGCACAAGTAGATATCAGAAAACAATACATCAGTTCATTAATGAAATGCAAGTGGTCTTTTCTCTTGTTCTTCCTCAATGGTTAGGAGATTACAACCCAAATTGAAATAAATTCTGGGACACAGGACACTGCAAAAAATGCTGGTCTTAATATAGGGAATACCTTGATTGAAAATCCCTGCAATGTGCGATTAACTGGGATTAGAGAAATCCTAGTTTAAGTCACCTACTTGATCTCTAGTGATACCACAGAATGAGGAAAGGGCCTACTGAATCATTAGGACCCACACTTTTAGGATTGTCAGCTTGTTTTTTGGTAAGCCTCAACTAGTGTGCAGTAGCTAATGCAATCCTTGGTTAAGCACTATTGCTCCATTTCCTAAAGCTTTGCACAGACAGGACAGCTGTATTGTGACCCGCGCTGTCACTGCAGCCTGTCAAGGTTTCCTTAGATTAGTTTTAGACTTCCTAACCAATATCCTTTCCTTTAAGCACACAGTGCCTGTACGTTTAGTCTGGATTAGTGTCTGGATTAGCTATTATAGATATATCAGTTTAGTTTCAACTGCATAGCAGTAGACAAGCCTTGGCATTTGTCACATGGCAGTGATCATATTGCTATAGCCATACCTGTTAATTATATGTTGTCAATTAATAAGCCATCTGATAAGTTTGTGTATCTTTCTGCAGGGACAAAAAGGAGAACCTGGAGTAGTTCCACCTGTAAGTCCACTTTTAAATTTATCATCGCTCTCTGAAAGTGTAATTTTTCAGTGTTTTATAGCAGCAATTCAGTGATTAATAAAACAAAATAAAAATGTATGGGCTATTAAAGGAGTGAAATTAATTGTTCTGTGTCATGTGTGTGCCATTGGAAATTCCTTTCAATTGAATTTCAAGGAAAATGTTTGTTAAAACTCTCATAATCCTTATTTTTGTAGTTGGAACTTTGAAGTTGTAACAGTAATTTAGCATTTGGACAGTGTAGAAGTATTAGGGAAAATTAGGGTAAATAAATTCTCACTTTTCACCTTTTTTTTCCACTTTCCATCATGGAAGGATGTAAATGAAAAATAGAGTAACAGAGATTATGTCACTGTCATTTACTTATTCATTTCAACTTTTTTTGAAAGGTTTATTGAATCTATAGTTTTAGTTCATTTCATTTTTACACAAAATACTTACGGTCCTGCCAAGATTTTGCTCATACAACTTAATAGAAAAACTCCAAAACTGAGACAAAAAACTTCCTATTTTTCCAAAATGCCTTCCAACTTGCCAAGGAACCTAATTGTCCCTGCTGCAATTTATTTTTCAGTAACTAGCTTCATGCAGGGTAGGCATGAGAAATATATCCCTAATGCTGTGCAATAATTTTCATTTATCTTGCCTTCTTTAGGTTTCAGGAATACGAGGCCGGCCAGGACCAGCTGTGAGTAGTTTCTGAACTTCTGTTTCCCTAGTGATAGTATTTATTCCAAGTTTTTGCCTTTTCTGTTTTGTATTGGGAATATGATGTGAGGGAGTGACGTGTCTGTGCAAAGCTGCTGGAGGTGAGGAGATGCCAAGATTACAGGATCGGGCAGTAGTGCCAGGTTAGCTCCATGCCATGAGTGAGTGGATGGATGTTCTGTAGGACATACGTGTCTGGAGGCCCTGTAGTTCAAAACTGTTGCTGAGGAGACTTTCTCTAGCAGGGATCCTCTTAGTGAACAGAGATGCAATATGTTCCCTGGGCGCAGCTAAGTGGAGGGATGTTTCAAAATTATAGCATGTCCATGTGAAGAGCTCCTACATTTAAAAAAACTTCTGCTAAATTGAGGTCTAGAGCATGAAACATGAAACTCTTTTGCACATCTTTGCATCCTGCTTCTACTCCCTTCAGGCAATGGAGAAGAAATCTTCTGTGATTGTAACCCTTTTCTTTATGATCATGTGACAAAAAGAATCACACACATACAGAAAAAAAGTTTACATTTATTTCAAACCTTCATCAGTGTAAAAAGGTAATTAATATTTCTAATCTTGCTTATAGGGACCTCCAGGTTCACAAGGACCACGAGGAGAACGAGGACCTAAGGGAAGACCTGTAAGTTATTAAATATTCTCAGAAATTAAGTACCGACCTAACCTCAAAATGTCTCCTTTCTTCTCAAGTTCTAAGTGCTTTACTTGTATTTCCCAGGAATCTGCAAACAAACATAAAATTGTTTATATCTAACTGTTCTCTGGTTAGCTTGAAACTTTAGTATTTAGAGAAAACTGACATAGACTTAGCAGTATTTCCACCAAATCCATGATTTTTCAGCAGTTACCCAAAGTAGTGTGTGAGAGTACAACTTTCTCCAGGATTTAAAAAATGAGAAGGGCAAAACTGGAACATCATGTTACTCTATTAAATGCTTGCTGACTTTTACTGGTGTCTACTGTGCATCAAAAGCAATATTAACTCTAAGGCTCAGAGCATTTCAGAATAGAAGACAGAGCTCAGGAAGTTAGTAGGAGTTAATATGTGACCACATATGTTGGTATGCTGGTGAATAATATAATCAAGATTGCTCGGTGGAAATAAAGACTTCATAGGGGAATTTCAGCATCTGCGTGTGGAGAACCACAGAAAAAGCTGAAAGGGAGTACTGAAAGAGAGCATGATCATATAAAAACCATTAGGTAAAAATGCAGAAGCCTCTTTTAACAGGTTTTATATAGTTTCGTCATTTTAATTTTATTTGGATATTTTCCTATTGCTGTGAAGAGTATAATCCAATACTTAACATATTTTCCCTGAATAACAAACTTCAGTTTTAGGCTACAGGCCTTGAATTAACTCCTTTCCCCTGTTTCCCCAGTGAGTCACTGTTGTCCATAGATGGTCATGGCACTTACTCATAAAGAAGTAGAATGAGTGTGTAGCCTCTGTGAGAAGATGCCAAGCCACTGCTGCTGTCTAGATAACCATAAAATATTTGTACAATGAATAGCTCTTCAGATGCATAAAATAATTGACGGAATAACTGGGAAATCTTGCAGTGTGTAGAGAAATTCAGAGTGATTTACAGAGACACTTAAGTGAAATCAATGTGCCATGTTGTCATTGAGACAGTAAATAATTTCTCACTGTTCCATAGGTACCTTTCATATTCCTTTCTAAAGGGCTGTCTAGAAATATATAGGACTTAAGAAGCAGTAGGCACTCACCTGTGCTAGGAATCTCTATATTTTACAAAAGCAGGACATTTGGGCAAAAAGTAACATCAGGAATGTATACATTTTTTTTACTTAAAATGTAGCCATTAAATTCTTTGTTTAGTGAGATGAATATCCAGGGAATAACATACATGAATTTAGAGAATGAATCTTGGGAGGTTATTTTTGGAGCACGACCAAATCTCATGCGATCACAAATGATTTTTGGAAGACAGAAGATCAAGCTTGCTCATACCTGTCCATGTGTTTTGTCTCGACGGTGTTACACTGGAGAGCGGTTGCAGGAGCTGCAGGACAGCAGTACCTGAACATGCTCTCCCAGAACCTGCATTTCCTCCAATTAGGAAAAATTTCCCCCATGGGCAAATCTGCCTTGGGTTTTGCGGAGCCGCAGTGACGGGCCGGGATAACGGGTATCCCTGCTCGGGGTGCGTGTTTAACGGATGCCCCCTCGTGGCTCCCGCGGAATCTTTTAAAGATCATTTCATTGAGCCTGACCTGGTGAAGGAAATTGTTAACTTCGTACATACAAGCAAGAATTTATAAAAATAAAACAGTAAGTATTGACCATATAACACTGGATAGGTGCCATCTACAAATGCCAGCATTTTTTTTTCCAGGTCCTGGGGAAAAAGGTTTACTGTGTTGTTGAAAAGGTTTGATTTTTGGTGACAAAAAAATGCACTGAGAAGGATTTACTGAGAAGGATTCAGTGCCTGTGGGGTAATTAAAGCATCTGGAGAGAAAAGATACATATCATGGATATAATTTAAAGACATGGTTGCTTATTTGATGTTCCACAATTTTGACATTCTTAGTTTGCAATGTTTTTATAACAGGGCTGAATTGTCTGGGAGAGTTTCTTAGTTTCTTTTTTTATTATTTATTTATTTATTTTTTTTTAAGGTGCCTTGGTCTATATACTCACAGTCAGTAGCCATTGTAAAGTAGCTTACTGTATTGTTAATTGGCAAACGTATTTTTCCCTAATGCTTAGTTTGGTTTTCTTTTGGTTTTGAAAACCAAAAAATCAAATTCTGTTCCCCTTAGGATGGTAGGAACTTTAAGGTTTGGCAGTGTGTGCTTCTGTTATCAAAAAATAGTAAATAAAAAGTTTTTTGATGGGAGCTCCTGCTTCTTGCCAGAATCTACTCATTTGTTTCAATATTCTGTCTGCAATCAATTCAACACAGGGATTTTGTATCAGAGTATGTGTGTATATGTATGCATGTTCATCTGATAAGGAAAAAAGACTTTCCCCTGATCCCCAACCTCATACAACTTTCAGTTCATGAAGATTCATTGAGAATTTAAGCTGAAAAATTAACTTGTTCACTAAAACTTTCTAAGAATCCTATGGTCAGACTCACTGTGTCTCTGTAGCCTTTCCTAAGGGAATGCCCTTTTATTAACACACAAACTACTGGTTCTGTCCCTAAATTCCACTGAAATGTGTCACAGACTGCCAGGAAACAGTCCTTGTCTCTTAAAAATAAAAGCAGTCTATTTGATTATAATTGTGCTTGTAGTGCTGACTTGCTGAGCAAGGCTTCTGAAGTTTTATATTTAAAGATGTTGATGTAAGTGAGCTCATTTTATAGTGTAAACTTTTTGCTCACTTTAGTCCATCATTCTCTTATCCTGTAGGAAGCAACAATAACAAGCACTTCAACATCCATATGTATTTTTAAAGTTTATCTGCATTGGACTTACTGCTCTTGATTTTGTATCACTGAGGTTTTGTCGGCTATTTCTGTGTTTAGTTTTGATTCTGAGGGATGCAGATTGGAAATCAAAACTGGATAATTGAAGGGAGAGCAATAGGATGGCCTCCTAGCTTATGCTAAATGCTGATTAGAGCTAAAACTGGCCCTGGGCTAGTCTGCATTCTCAGTAGTGTAGCTGTGTTGACAATTCAGCAACAGTGTGAGCTAAGTCATTCCTATCAGGATGCTGCAAACATTGAGCCTTACTGGAATTTCCTATGTATGTAATTTTTTCATGCTCATCTGAACTGTCTGTTTTGTAAATAAATACTTGATATTATATTCTGTGCATTTCCTTTTTTTTTTTTTTTTTTTTTTTTTTTTTTTTTTTTTTTTTTTTTTTTTTTTTTTCTCCCAGGAGTAATATGCTCTAAGATGGACTGATAGGGAGCCTGGGCACCTAAAAGAGCCTTGAGAGAAGTTATTAAAATTTCCTTGTGTGTTAGATGTGTAACTAATTTTAATCAGTGATTTTGATCTGAAAGTGGGAACAGGTACTGAGGGATGCTGTATAGTTGATGGTCTTCTTTTGCAGAAATACAGCTTTATCATAAAACTGTCAGACAACTGTTTCTAGGCTTGATGCTTTTGATAAAAACCTTCATGGAATGTTTGCAATTCTTCTTTTGTTTCTAGGGTCCCCGTGGTCCTCAAGGAATTGATGGGGAACCTGGTATCCCTGGCCAGCCTGGTGATCCTGGTCCTCCAGGACATCCTACCCATCAAGGACCAGATGGACTAAGCAGGGTATGTTTCACACATGATCTAGTGGAAAGTAAGGTGCATGATGGACTAGACGGACATCATACAAGCAGTGACTTCTGTTTGCATCTGATGCAAATCAAGACCTAAATTATAGAAGAGCTGAACACACATTTGTGCTCTTAGTGCCAGGTGTGAGGATCTAGCCTTGAAAGAAGAAAAATAGAACTATTGACTTAAGCTGTGGCAGGAAACACAAAGACAGAAGTCAGGGGCACTGACAATTCATTGCTCCAACTCATCTGTCTGTGTGGACTGCATGATTTGTAGCCACCTTTCACCTTTGCTGACTCGGGGAAACATCTTCCATATTCTAATTTACAGTGATAAAATCAGCTCTGTTTCTGTTTAGCTTCAGATGTTTCTTGAACTGCAAGCATAGCAACTGAAAAGAAACGAAGGTCTTAGAAGACAGGAAAAAATACTGCAGTTTAAATTTAAATTTGAAGGCAGTGAAAGTCTGCTTTACGGGAGGCTTTACCTCTTTCTATGTCCTCTTCTCATTGCTCAGTGCTAAAGGGAAGTAGAGCCAGAACAGAAAGTAGACAGGATGAAGCATTAAAGTGATCTTTGATGCCTTCATCCAACTTAAATATATAGGAAAGAACACTTCTAATGATTAAAGCAAGAATTCAATTGTTAATACTGCCAAGCCAATGTAAGTAATGAAGAATCTGTTCCATACGATGTCTTGTGAATCATCAACAAGACTGCCAGCTAAAATCACACTATTTTTTTCAGCCATTTGCAGCTCAGATGGCAGGACTGGATGAGAAATCTGGACTTGGTAGCCAGATGGGACTGATGCCTGGTTCAGTGGTAAGAGCAGATTACCTTTGTATTGTAAAGCAGGTGTGAAGGAATGATGCTGAAGGAGAATGGATCCTCTTCAACTTCATATGCTAATTGAACATTCATACAGTATCATTTAGTACAGTTTTACATAGGCTTTAAAAACAATGGAAAATATTCTTCTATTAAAATGAAAGCTTTTTTTTCCCCACTCCCTCTATCCCTCCTGCTATCTTTCTTCCCTCCTCTGAAATACGAAAGATACTATCAGTAAGGTACGGAAAAAAAGCAACTTCTGCTTTTCTCATTTCTTGAGTAACTGCAGAGTAAGCACTACAAAATAGACAATGATGTATCTTTAAGTGTTTCTTTTTCATTTTGTGACATCGAAGATCATTTTTAGTAGCATTTTAAAAGATTGTTTCGGAAACCAGCAATTAACTGCAAACTGAGCTTTGTAATTGCTATTATTTGAAAGAGACATTTATTGTCCAGTGGCTCCAGTTTTATCATTACCATCTCTCCCTGTTTAGATATGCCTTTTTTTTCTAGTGTACTGGGCACTTGGTGATAATGTTGACATTTTTTTACAATCTATAAAACCCCTTTCACCATACTAAGTTGTATCTACTAGAAATTTTGGGGTCATTTTTTGCTATCTTTTCTCACTATGTGTGTCTTTATCATATTTAGTAGATTGTAGGGGTATTATTACTTTTATTGTTATTTTTAACTTGCTTCCTTAAGGGAACAATCCTTCAGTGATTGCATTCTATAGGAGTTTGCTTATCTGAACATTTTCCTTCCAAGTCCACACCAGTAACCTTTGAACTCAGTGTCAGTGCAATTTAGAAGAAAAGGTTCTAAAATGATCTTATGTTCTCCCATAGAATTAACTTTTGAATTTAGTTCTTTATAGACCTTTTCCTTTTTATGAATGTCTCTTGTCTATGAATTTGCTCTGCTTGCATATAAGTCTATTCTGCTTATTTTTGTTGCCCACCATCATTCTGTTTATTCCTTTTACTCACTCCCTCCATATCTCAGACATCACACCTCTTGTACTCCCCCTTCTTCTTTTGCCATTCCCAAATAGGATTTGTTTTAATATTAGTATGTCTTTAAGAATCTTTATTTTTCAAAATCTAGGATTCTTTAGTCTTACACATAGTCTGCTAAAGTCAGCTGGAACTCAGTTACTGACATTACTACATTTGGAATTGATTCATCCTGTTCTGGGATATCCTTTTTCTTTTCCTTTCCTTGTTGACTCAATGTCTATCACTCAGCTATGCCACTGAATTTGTTTTGTTTTTACTTTCATTAGAATATTAACTGGCATTTGCTAGCTCTTTAACATTGGCTCTGCAAAAAGGTTTTCAAGTAAATTAAATGCAATATAAAAAAATGGAAAAAAGAATGGATTCTGTGCTGTGTTGGAGAGAGAAATGAAGAGCCTCTGCCAAAATACCATTGATGGCTGATGTACTTTAGTTTGTATTACTCAAAGTAAGAGAATTATGGTCTTTAAGCATTATTTTTATGTCCTAGTAAAGCGTATAATGAAGAAGGAAGTCTTTCCTAAAAAATCCCTTAAAACATTTTAAGGAAAAAATTGGATTTCCTGCAGCAAACCTCAGCCATTTTGAAAATGTTGTAACGACATATGTGAATCATGAAAATACTCCTTTCTATCTGTACATACATGGCTTAGAATATCTGGATGAATTTATTTTGTCATTGGTTGCATTATATTAATCTAAGTAATGAGATTCAATTCAAAGTGTGTTTATTCTTCACAACCGTATCTTACATTTTTGTGGAGAAGTTCTGCCGGCATCCGAGTTTTTATTGCTGGTGCCAGAGACTGTGACCTTCCAGCAAGAAAGAAAGACAGTATTTTGAATTATGCCCCGTTTTGATATATATTCATTTTATAATGAATTATGCACCTCTGTTTTGTTTTAGGGTTTTTTTGAATTTGAAGATTTCAATTCTTTGTACTGTGTTTGCACTTCATAACATCTGTCTCCTGAGTAAAGAGTTTTCGGAGGTTTTGACCATAGAAATGTTATCTTATCTTGGAAGTGACAATCAGGCCATTTAGCTGTCTCGGCAAAATGAATGCTATTTGAGTAAGTGTATTTTTCAGGATGTAACATGCTTTGTTTTTAATAGGGTCCAGTGGGTCCAAGAGGTCCTCAAGGTCTCCAAGGAAAACAAGTGAGTCCTTTGACTTATGTGACTTCAGATAAGTGGTTGTGCTGTAAACACATTAGACATCTTTGCTTAGGTGCTCCAAATCCATGCATTTTTATTGAAAGAATAACCTATCAGTATTTTTCACAAGAAGTTAAGCTAAATAGTCAAAAATGTTACACAATTAAAAACATCGAACACACTATTGAAGGAGGATGACATTATCACTTCTATTCCCCTGTATTTTTTAACAGTTACACTATTAGACTCTACGCAGTGTGGCTTTTTGCTGATCTAATGCAAATATGCCATAACCAAGAAGTCAGAATTTGTTTCTTGCTTTTTTTAACAAATGATTCCATTGAAAACAAAATAGGGGTGACTTTATCACTCATATCTTCACTTATCTATAATACTTCAGACTAGCAATGATCCGTGCCATTGATTCTTGGCTTCCTTATCTCATTCAATTTCTGATTTGTGACAGAGTATTATTCTTTGGAGTTGTTTGCTGCAAGCTAAAGATTGTCCTAAAATTATATTGATGCGTCTGGCAGATTTCTGAAGCAAGTCATTTTAACTCAAAGGGAACAATTTATTAGAGCTGTATAAAGGCTGTAACCCAACACACATTTTTAATGAGGAAAGACCAATGCAAATGCTGACTGTTCACTTCTGGTTTCAGTGTTGGCATGGTGTTAGCTTCCAGTATGATATGTGTATGGATTAGGACTTCTCTAAAGAGTGAGGGAGTTTAGTATCCAGCTTCCACTCATTTTGCAAAATGAGCTTGTACTGAATAACAATCTAGACCGTGATTTTCCTGCTCATGGATTTTAATTTATATCCTTATATTTTTACTTTTAGGAAGTTGTAACTGTATTTTTCTGTTCTTATTTTTAGGGTGGTGCTGGTCCTACAGGTCCACCTGGTGAACCTGGAGATCCAGGACCTATGGTAAGACCAAATAAATGCAAACCTTTCTACAATAAAATTGCATACAATTTATTATACCTCCTTACTTTAAAACAGATTGTTTTTGTATGTTGTATGTTATGTATGTTGTGTAGCCATAGTCTAATAACTATGTGGAAGAACAGTCCTCTCTACCTGGACATTGCTTAGATGGCATGGAAAGATACCTCTATGACTTTAGAACAATAGCAGTTTTTTTATATATATGCTAAAGAATCTCTCCTATATTTTTATGTAATTCAATGAATGTTTCTTAGGAGCAGGATAATTTCTTAGGAGCAGATGTTTCTGAGGAGCAGTTTAATTTAGCAGCTTAGATATAAAATCAACCTTTTTCTGCAGCTCTTATTATAAAACAGTATTAACAGTTCTTATAATATTAACAAATGAAGTACATAGATATTATGATGGCTAAATTCTCAACAAATGTATTTATTTCTTAGGGTCCAGTTGGTTCTCGTGGACCAGAAGGACCTCCAGGCAAACCTGGTGAAGATGTAAGTTTGTTTTTCTCCTCATTTTGTTTTATTTTTAATAAAACAAATATTGGCTTCTCTGTGCTGGTGACTAAACAGCAGATGTGCATGTTCTAACATCTTTTATGTTTCCTTTCCTTTGTAACTATACTTCTAATTAAGTCCAGTATCATAACTATAATCCTTAGATGTGTTATCTTTTCAGAACCCTCCTTTAACTCCTCAGGTTAAAGCACCTTCTTGTTATTATTTCTTGCTTTAGCTAGTCCGTAAACTTTGGGATTGCGTGATAAGAAATGGAAACCTAATGATAATATACACCTGGATCTGGAAAGCTAAGTTTTTCTAGTTAAAAATTTTTGTAGTAACTGACAATACCCATAATGAAGTTTATGACTATACACATAAGTACGTACATATACATATGATTATGTATCCATTTTATTATACATATAATCATGCATATTACTGATACAGAGTGATAGAATAACTTTATTTTCTTATTAGCTATTTTCATGTGTTCCTTTTATCTTTTCTTTCCTTAGGGTGAACCTGGTAGACCAGGACAAGCCGGTGAGCCTGGATTTCCAGGATCTCCAGTAAGAGCATGACTGTTTAGATTTTAGGAAAATCATCGTAATTATGTCACCAATAATAATGGTTGCAGTGCTCTGCCATGTATTTTCTGAAGTATTTTTGTCAGCTGGCTCTGATGATCTAAAGCAGCGTGGTAGCTGGGCACCAAGCAGGTAGTTCAAACATCCTTGTGCTAGTCTAGAGAGGTATTTAATAGCTGCATGTTCCAGCTTTAACCAGTTTCAAAGATGAAATATTTGTAAAACAGATGACAGTATATATACAAAGTGGATTTCTGTGCATCATCCACTAAGACATCATCTTGTACATTGTCATCAGATTGACTAACGCCTACCAAAATCTAGTCTACAACTGAATAAATTGCATGAAAGATGAAGATTCAGGAAATCGTTTCCTGGTATTTCACATGGTTATTTACAGTCATTTGCAGTAAGTGCTCAAAGTTTTAAGTGGTGTCAGGGCAGGGTGGCATTGTTTACTTTTAAATAGTGCTTTCTGGGAGCAAATTTTCAGAAAGCAGGTGCCTTCTGAGGCATAGCATGAGAAATTGGTTTAAAAAAGAAAAAAAAAAAAAGAATTTGTGTTCCCCATTACAAGAAATACATGAAAGAAGTATTGCTATTCTCATTGCCTTTAAGCCTTTGCAGCAATTGTATAGCATTGCAGAGAACAGTGCTAATGCCCCATTAGAGAAGTGTAGGTTGCCTTGACTCATCTTAATTGTGTCAGGTATTTAAGCTTCAAAACTTGGTCTCCCATCAGTTCTTATTTCATGGCTCCTGTTGAAATCCGAGGTTTGATCATATAGCTTTGTAAACCATAAAACTTTTAATATCAGCATAAACTATCTTAATGCTGAAACTATTAAACTTCGTAAGGGGAAGTTCATCTTCTGTGACCACCTGTTAAGTGTCAGGCTGTGCTATATTATGTCACCAAGGAGAGTGTTAAGAGTTTTAGCAGTAAAGCCACTGTGATTTTCCATGGAAGCAACATTATCACTAAGTGTATCACTGTAGAAATCAGTGTTTTTGTTTTAGTTTCAATTAATATTTTATTTTACTCCTGCACAGGGGCCTCGAGGTTTTCCTGGTGCTCCAGGTCTCCCGGGTCTCAAGGGTCACAGGGTAAGATATAAATTTTTCCTTTTCTTATAGATAATGTTCTGACAGTTTCCCTATAAATACACTCAAGCCTCTTGATATCTGTAGTGATTTTTATTATATGCCTAGTCCTGCCAGTTACAACAGAATTGCTGGCACTAGAGAGGAAGGCAACCTAGCAGAAAATCTAAGCTAGTCTCCTTTAAGTGCAGCTGACCTCAGTATTATATTCTTTAGTGCTTTCTTCACTCTAGTTTCAAATGGCCTGGGAATCTGGAAGGAGCTTGCATGAGCACTGCCAAACTTCAGGAGGGACAAACCTGACAGTTCTCTCACTTTGCTGGCAAGTCTGGCACTAGGGTGGGGAACTCTGTAGCTGGATGTGTTTGCAAGACAGGAATTGCAAATTACCAAGTTTTCTGGCCAGAATTTTGCTTCAGGGAAGAATGATGCTTCCTATGGCTCAGAGCCTCCTTGGTGTTGCTTTTAGGATTTCTTTTTCAACAACAGCAAAAAAAAACAAAAACAAAAACAAAAACAAAAATAATCCCCAAGTCCAAGGAAATGTGGCTTGTACAAATGTTTTCCATTTAGGAAATGTTTAAAAACTGTTCTCCATTTGGGCTTTTTTATTTTTTTGCCACTTTAGATCTGTTTTTGAAACTTTAGTTACCAAGTTACTTTAACAGTAGAAATCCTCTCTATGTGTATATACCCAGTTATATGTACACAAGTATAACTATTGCCTTACCATGTTTTTATAACTCTTACAGGGCTTGAAAGGACTTGATGGTCCAAAAGGTGAAATTGGAGCAGCTGGAGCCAAGGTATTCTCATGGCCAAAAGAACTAAATGCCTTCTGTAATGCCAAATAATGGAAGACAGTGTATCTTTAGAGCCAAGCTCTCTCTCTCTCTCTCTCTCTCTCCTGTTAATGCTGGTTGCATGAAGAGGAGGCTACGTGAACTTATCCATTTTTACTGTGTGTTCAGTACACATCAGCTACTACAAACTGCAGGCTTTTTGTACAAGAAGACAGCAATTGAGTTCAACAGTGCAAATTTCACAATTACAGCTGGGGCTCAGTTTTAGACCTATAATACATCATTACAGAATTGGCTAGGGTCTCCTGCGTTGCTGACTGAAGGCAGTAAATGGTGTTAAAATAGAGCCCATACCCATCTTGTAAGCTGCCAAAGGGCCCCTTGCAAGTTTTGATTTTGTTTGAATAAGATCAGTTTGTAAGAACAGCCTTAATAAGGAAAAAGAATATATTTTATCAGACTATTTCTCTCCTAAGAGTCTTATTCTCTTTGAATTTTTGTCTTATTGTCTTAGAATTTTAGTGGTAGTGCCGCAGTCCTACTGTTTTAACTGAAAGCACTTTAAACACAGTTGCTGGCAGGAATCAGCACTTTCAAATTATTTTAAAACTTTTTTGAAAGCACATAGGAAAACTTTTGCAGGCTTTTCTGCACTGTTCTGTGCTGCTGCTGAAGCAGCTTTGACCAGCTGAGGGCAGTAATCACAGGTGAAATGGTACTCTTCCTTGGGATTAAAAATGTAATCAAGATGGGAATCTTCTTAAATCTAAAATTAATTGTTAAATAGTGATTTTTTTTTTGTCATTAAAATCGATAGTCCAGGATAATTTGTGTAAGATAAATTTTCTTTACTGGGATTTCCCATCATTTCAATGGAGACAGCAATAACAGAAGCACCAGAATAGGTAGAAACACTGCAGTAGGCAACATGTGTTGACAGAGGGAGGCAGTAGAAGGAGAATATGTTTTCCTCTAACTTTTATATATATTTTTATATATATGCATATATATATATATATATATATATATATAGTCATCAAACTATTGTTTCTTCTGTGTTTCTAGGGAGAATCAGGCCCAACAGGTGCCATGGGTGCAACTGGTCCTCTGGTGAGTGTCACATGCTTTGGAGTTTACTTACGAAAGTGGCTGTAATATTGCACACATAATTACTAATGTAGTACATGCAGGAAGTTTGAGACCTATGCCTGATGTCCTGAAGTTAACCTTTTTCCTAGTACGGTTCAAGGTTTTTTTTTTTTTATTATTTATTTATTTATTTATTTTTTATTACAATAAGAAATGGTAATCAATGAAGAAGCTTAACAGATATTTGAATGTAGGTTTTGTGATTGGTTACCAACTGATGGAAATTTCCAGTGATTAAATGCTCTTTTATTATCACCCTGATATCTCATATGGAGTCATTTCCATATGATAAGAGTCACATCAGCTTACTTTGAGACAGAACTGAACTGATTCAGATCAGGAACACATTAGGTAGAAAATCACAGACAGAGGGTTTTGAAGGTAGTGCTGAAGATAAGCATACATGACACAAAGAACACAGTTTTGCACAGCATGTTTTTCATTCAGGTATTGTTTTGAACAGCTGTTGCTATAGTGGGTGTTATAACATGGCAAAATCCACTTTGAGCAGTGATGCAAGTGCAATGCCTGCATGATAGCGGATGACATCTCTGCATGACACTGTCCTGTGTCATGCAGAGTGTAGTATTCCTGAAGCGCAACTTAATTATGAATGAGAAACACTAACGAGACTGAGTTATTGACCCTGGTGAGTATGTACAGAATTCATTCTGCTGTGTTTGCAGCTGGAAATACTATTGTAACAAATTACAGTTATTTACTTGAGGTTTCAAGGACTAGGTTCACTGCTGCTTTATTCCTGCTGTCCAACAATATCAAATATATGTGTAGAAAGGAAAAAAAGGTAGCTTGGTTTCCACTTTTGCTTACTTTGCAGTGTTGACCTCTTGAGTAATATACTTTTCTGTGTTTTCTTCAAGGGGCCTAGAGGAATGCCAGGAGAAAGAGGTCGAATTGGACCACAGGGTGCCCCTGTACGTGGAGTCTCGTTTCCATCTCCTTGTATTTTTTTCCCTTGCTTTACTTAAATTTATAAACTTGAGCCTGAAAACTTTTATTTGAATGTCTGTTAGTCATTTCCGTGTGTGTTCTGCTCTAGCTTAAGACCTTCACAGAGTCCCGTGATATCTTTATTCTAATTTTTTTTTAAATCTCAGTAAAAGGAAAAATGCTAGAAGCATAGTAATTCCTTAAAACTGCCCACAAAGAGATGTATCCCCAAAGTATTTATATATGTGTGTGTGTGTGTGTGTATGTATATATATAAATTTGTCTTTTATCTGTTTAATTTACAAATGACCTGATGAAAACATCCCATGTTGCCCATTTTCAACTCTAGGGCGGACGTGGCCAGCATGGTATGCCCGGGAAGCCAGGGCCCATGGTAAGTGTCTTACTTATTTGTACTTTTTCCACCTTGTATTTACTGCTTGTCTTTAGATATTGTTGAAAGAAGCACAAACAACTGTTGCCAATTGCTAGTAACAGTAAGTGCACCTTGAATATATGAATGATTCCTGATACTGGCATTGAATTGCTTAATATATGTTTAATGCTCTCTTCTGAGAAATGATATTGGCTTTAGCTCACTTCATCTAGAGGTTTAAATCTGCAGAAGTAGGTTGGAACATCCTCCCTGGAGAGAGAATGTTTTGCTGCTTTTTTTTTTGTGGTAGGATCCATGCTGTAGGGAGATAAGTATCTTAAAGACAGACATTGCAATAGAAGCAGCAAGAAGACATGCTGCTCACTGGTATCAGAACTCGCTATCTGGAACTCATCAATTATAAAATGTATAAAGGATAATGTTCTAATTATATTCGGTCACAGGGTGAGCTGACAAACCAGAAGCCTATGCATAAATAATTGCTGTGTTCAGTCTCACAGTCCAGTCCCTGCGTGCATTGCCAGGATGTCTTTGCATGAAGTCACATGGGCAAATGTATTAGGAAGTCATATGTGCTAAGCATATGTTTGCCAAGTCAAAGCTTAGGAGGATTTAGTAATATTCATGTAAGGCAAACTTCCACCTTAAACATGCTGTTCTGTTTGCCATTTCTGAAAGTGATGCAGACAAACATGAACTGCTGTTGCTTTGTGACATTCAGCTTAAAGAAAAAAAAACAAGCAAAACACAAGGACCTGCCCACAACTAGGATTTCATGTTGTGCTCATGCTGTTTATTTTATCCTGAGAAACATTAATTTTCCCATGTGTTCTTAACAAGTGGACTATTTTATTGCAAACTTTATTAAGAAGCAACTAACCATAACAGAAGCATAAGATATAAGTGTAAGTAAAAGCTGCAAATCTCAATTATTTGGTGTAGCGTGAAAAGAATGGTAAACTGCAGCTATTACAAGAAACCAAACAATGAAAAGATTTTTTTCAGCATTGAAGATGATATCTAAAGCTGAACAAAAAAACTATAGTAGTTTGAAATTTGAAATTTTCATTTGTCATAAAACACAAGCGCAGCGTCTTTGGACCTGATGGTTGCTTGGCTAACATTTTTGGCATATAGGGTCACAAGGGAGATGCTGGTACTTAATGCACATGTTTCTCATTGGAGGAACTGTTATTCAAATGCATGATTACTTGGCTTAGCACAGAGTAGTATCCCAGTTCTAGAATTCTCCTTGCAACAAGAGAGCGATTTGGCAAGCTTACATTTGTGATCCAATAAACTGGGACATAGATTTTTTTAAGAATACGCTTAGTGAGTTTTTACATCAGTGCTGTGAAAATCCATTGCAAGGTCATGGCAGAAACGTTGTCTTTAATACTCACTGGGACAGACTGTTCTTATTAGATTTGTCAGCAGAGCTTCATTACATAAACATTCTTTCTCGATATCCATCATATTTTACAAAAAAATCAGGAAAAGATAAAGAGGAATCATCTGGGAACATGGAGTTGTAGTGAGTCCTTCCAACTGCTGTGTGCCGCCTTCTAGAGAGATTATAGTACTGCAGAAAAGGTCTCCTTTGTTCAGGTCGGGGGGCTGTAACATTTTAATGTTAATATATGAAAACAATTTAAAATTTTACTCAAAGCTCTGTACTGGAGGTCTTCCTTCTTAACAAAACAGGGTCAAACCAGACAGGCATAGGAAAGTGTTCGTTCTGCTGCATGGTGAGCCCAGATCCAGCCTCTACTCTGATTCCTTTAGCAGAGGTATCTCCATATCTCTGAACAAGCATCCAAGCAGGAAACTGTCCCTGCTGTACATGACTTTATCCATACCACCTTGAAAAGTGAAACAAAATCTCCATTTTAAAGCTTGAAAATGAATTTGATGGTGGATCTGAAAATCTTAGCGGAGTAGAGGAGTGAGGAGCAGAGGAAGTCCTGTAGTCTTTACTTATATTTTCATTCGTTATATTGTTCACTTTCAAAATCTTGTCTAGGAACCTATTTCAATACAGAATTAGCTTCAGTTTTGCTTTTTTTGTAGGTTCATAATCTAAATTTAAAAGAACCAAAAATCTCCTGTCTTGCCTTTTTTGGGACAAGTAGTGATTGTTTATCATGCATCTTTTCATTACCTTACCACACTAACATGAATGTGATGAAATAGGATATTTATTAACACCTAAAATAATAAAAAAACTTTAATACTGGTATCCATTGAAATTGGAGCGTTAGTAGATGAATCAAGAGCTATAAGTTTTCCAGTCAGTAAATGCACTATTAAAACACCACACCTAAAATCCAAAAAGCATATATGCCTCACTCAGAAAAATGATAGTTACAGAATTACTTGTTTTTTGTTGTTGTTGCTATAGAAAAGATGGGTTTTGCAGATAAAATTCGATTTAGTCATAGAAAGATGCTTACCCAGTGATTAGATTCTAATTGTGTAATCCAAACTGTAGAATTATAGCTTTGCACTTTTGTATTTTGTAGGGCCCGCTTGGCATAACTGGTTCTCCGGGTTTTCCTGGTGCTCCTGGTGTAAAGGTAAAAGAACAAACAAATGTTTTTAGTATGCCTAACGCAACAGAATTAAAATATAGATCTTACACTGCACAGAGCTGAGGTTGATGTGTATAAGATCCCCGAGAGCTGCTCCAGTCAATTGTACTTAAGTCCCTGAGAATCATAGAATCAGAAGCCAAATGAAATAATAAAAATTGACTATAACCATTCTACTTATTTATTTTATGCAAAGAAATGCTTTTAGGATAGCTGTTCTGCTCTGCTCAACAGAATGTATCCAGTACATTAAAAGAATTCTAAGAATTGCGTTCTGCAAGTTGAGTTACAAGAACTAGTCCTAATACTTGTTAATGCGGAATTTTGTATGCAAGCAGCATCTTGCAGTGACCATTTTCAGCCTTATGCCCTTTTTCTGATGACTTGACTGGTAGGAAGGATGCCTGAACCACAACAGAGCTTGCACTACTCCTCATCACAGCGTTGCAAATGGTGATTAAAACCTTTTGTGGTGCTGTGATTGGGCTGAAAAGAAGAAACAAACTAGCAGTACTGTGGTTGATGTTTGATTTTCCTTTGTAGCCTTTCATGAAACAACATTTTTTTTCTAGTCGGGAGACCATATCTGTAAATAAGACTGAAAAGACAATTCATACATTTGCTTATACTTCTTTCCCCCACCTGTCCTGTCACCCAGTTATTCTTCTTTGTTACTTTATGCTCCTAGAAATGATAAGAAAAAATATGAAGAAGAAACTACTTTTTCCATTCCAGGTAGCCAAGTTCAGCAGATGTTTTGTTTTATTGTGAAGCTGGCAGCATTTACAAGATAATTATCTGGAAACAAGCCTCAATAACAGTATTAACACAATTTATACAGTTAGATGATAATCCTTTTAATACATGTCATAAAATGTTTTGATATGCCTAAATAGTGCAAAATATCTAAATAAATATTTGGATATGTTGTCAAGGCAAAATGAAGACAGACTTTTTGAAAAGGAGCTAAGAAGTTACATCATCAGATGATGTAATTAAAATAGCTGGTTTGAACTCATAAAAGCTAAGCGCACTACAAATGGAGGATGTGGGCTTCAGTTCTGAAGATACAATATTAATTATCAATTCCAATTGCATATGTAAAGATAAAATGCAAAGGAGATACCAGGAGGAATTGTTTTATTGGAGCTTCCAAGCCAATCATAAAGGATTTTTCTGGAAGTAATCATCTGTTTGGCCCCTCTTGCTTATGACTGGCACATCCTGTGGCAATCAGATTAGTGTGTCGAATTGTTTGTCTTTTCTTAAGTCTTTAATACAGTGCTGCAGCAGTGAGTTGACCCACACCATGCAAAACTACTCCAAATGTCTTACTATTTCTGCATTTCAAGCTTCAGCTGTTAATGAAACTGAAAAAAAAAAGTCTAGTCAAATTACCGATCCATACTGGGGGTTTATATTAGAGTTATCAAATGTACAGAGTAAAAGTAGGATCAAAGTAACCTTTGCTACTTGAATATATAATATTCAAGCAGGTATAATGCTGCTTTTTAGAAACTTGCCATGACCATATATAAACTGAGGAAAAATTCTACTTGTAGTTTTACATTTATATAGAAGCAATAGAGGCAGAAGCGGATAAGTAAAAATATATTTTAAGGATCATAAACTATTTCAAAGCCTGAATTATCTTTCTCTTACAAAGTCATTTTTCCTCCTTAGTTACTTTAAAATGCAGCTTTTTAGAACAAAGTTGTTTTCTTTTGTGAAATCTTAGGGTGAAGCAGGTCCAACGGGTCCTCGTGGTCCTGAAGGTCCTCAAGGACAAAGAGGTGAAACAGGGCCACAAGGCCCAGCTGGATCACAAGGGCTTCCTGTAAGTACTTGAGCTTTGGTTCCTCTGTGCTAAGCTTGTGTATTGTTTGTTCAAGACTTGACTTGATACATAGAGAATTTTGCTGAAATGGATTTTCCTCCCCACTCCCTGCCCCCAAAAAAAGATATTCATATTTTTCTACTGATTTTGTTGCTAGTAACTTCCATCGTTCACTTAATTTGGGAAAACAAAAGTTACACAACCTGATGTTGTCTGAATCCTATAAGTACTTTAAAAGCTTAAATGTGTTAAAGGTCACATGACCTTATGTTATTTAGATCTGCATTTGTACAGATAGATCTTATAGCGCCATATAATTAAATACTCTTGAATAATCTGCTGTTGTAAATAAGATAAAATGATTGTCTTATTCTGTTTTTGTTACTGATACCCAACTGAAAAATTCATTGTAGTGATTGTTACATTATTTTTAGGGGACTGAAGGGACAGATGGTTCCCCAGGTGCTAAGGGCCCAACAGTAAGTAATCAAAACATCTCTTGAATAAATTTTGTAAGTGGATTTATTCTATTTACAGTTAAATTTTTTTTTCCTCTTCTCTTAACTGTGCTGATATTTCTGTTTGTAGGGATCTCCAGGAACTGGAGGCCCCCCTGGCTTATTAGGTCCACCTGGTTCCCCAGGACCGCAAGGCAGTACTGGTCCACCTGGTATTCGAGGCCAGCCGGTAATAATGTCTTTTTCTCGGTGATATTTTTCTATTCTGTCACTCAATAAAGTAAAACAGTGATTAGCACTGAGTCTCTGTGTACAATGGACAAAAGCTAGTTATCTTTGAGATTAGGTATCACTTAAGTTTGTTTTCTTGATGTCATAATGCTTAGGGTAAGACAGATGTTTCCTACTTACCTACAAATAGTTTCTAAACCAGGAAATTTTACTTTGATGAGTGTTCACTCGTTTGTTTTTAGGGAGATCCTGGTGTTCCAGGTTTCAAGGGAGAAGCAGGACCCAAAGGTGAACCTGTAAGTCGTTACATGTTTTGTCCCTTCTTTTGTGTTCAAATGGGATAAATGTAATTGAAATTATTCTGTCTGAGCAAATAAATGCTTACAAGTACAGCAGAGCTGACCTTCAGAACTGCAGTTTACCCCTATTAGACTTCTTACTGAAAGATCGGCTTATAAATACTGGAAAAAAGGAAAAGCGACCCTGACTAACTGCATTTTGCAACAGATTCAAAACATAGCTGTAAAATACTCTTTTCTGGGAGAAAAATGTTGATATTTAGAAGGCAAATCTATTTCAATATACTTGAGAAACAGTGAACTTAGCAACCAACTTTTATACCAATTTTATTTTCAATAGGGCCCACAAGGTCCCCAGGGTTCCATTGGCCCTATGGGTGAAGAGGGGAAAAGAGGTCCTCGAGGTGATCCAGGGTCAGTAGGTCCACCAGGTCCAGTTGGAGAGAGGGTAAGTGATTCAGAAGATCAGTGTATCTTGTTGCAGGGATTAACACAGGCTGAAAACCCTCTCACCTTGGCCTAAGCTTGAGTTTTCTTATAGCTTGGTTTTAAGTGGAATCAAACTTTTTCTTCCTAATAGTAGTCAATTTATATACCTACCTATTTAAAGTATTGGATTACTAATTTTTAGATGCTGTACTCCTGCGATAAACTATATTCTTTTTGAAAATGATGCTGTGATGATCAATATATAAAAATGTAGCATGATGCTTTTTGCATCCTAAATACTTTTTACTTCTGTTTGCTATTTTGGGGGAAAAGGAGTTCTATGATACTGTACATTATTTTTACACTGACAATTTTCATTAGTTTATCCAGTGCACAGATAACATAGTAAGAAAAAAAATGAAGACTTGAGGTATAAATGAATACTTTTTTTGCTTAACCCGTGTACCAATGGTACTTGTCTTTTTGGTGAGGCTGTTCAAATGAAAAAGCTGTTCAGCATGCATGAATAGTGCACTTAGATATTTTTGGAATAATGCACTTAGATATTTTACTATCCCAAAGAAACAAGTTTAAAGTACTGATGTAAAGAATTTGTAAGAAAAAACAAACCAGAATAAAGAAAAATATCTTTTACTTTATTTGCAATAAGTTATGTAAAAATCAATATAATAATCTTGTTCACATTACTTCTGACAGGGTGCTCCCGGTAATCGTGGTTTTCCAGGTTCTGATGGCTTGCCTGGACCAAAGGTAAATAAAGTGTTCAGCCTTTCATCATAATTTTTGAAATTGTCATACATGCAGTTGTATGGAAAGAAACTGTTATATTCAAAGCATACGCTTTTAAGCAGGTAGGCAGATCCATAGAATTCCTAGAAGCAGGGTAAAGTGGCCAAATGCCAGAAAGGCATCTGAATGTTCTGAAACCAAATGTTTTGGTGAAAAAAATAAATGCTGTAATGTTCATCTCTTTTTGTGTGTCTCCAAGTTGATGCTATCTCATGTTTGAATGTGAATACATGGGAGACACTGATCTGTCACTAGAAGTATATTGCTGAATACATTACTCTGTGATGTTTAGTAAGCTTTTCTAGGCTTATGCACTGAACAGATGGCCTTATCTATCTCTGGCTTTTCCAGAGCAGTGACTCACAGATGTAATTGGCTAGCACTTCTGACTATTCTTAACTATTCCTAAGAATACAAAGATTCTGCCATGGTGTTACGGAGGAGGCCACATTTAACTAATAATAAAGCTTCTGACACTTTGGAAGTCTGTTTGCAAAAATATGGCCTTAATACAAGACATGTTATTTAAATTCTTTTAACTGTGGATGCTCTACCTAATAGCACTCTGGTATTCTTTCTAGGGTGCTCAAGGAGAGCGTGGTCCAGCAGGTTCTTCTGGTCCTAAAGGCGGGCAGGGGGATCCCGGGCGTCCCGGTGAGCCTGGCCTCCCAGGTGCAAGGGTAAGGAACTAGTAGCAACACATTCTAAACTGTGGTGTTTTCCATTTTCAGGAGGCAGCAATGAGCTTCCGAGTATTAAGAAGCTGTTGTATAAGTACAGAGTTCTTCCCCTTATTCCTTTGATTTGCCTTTGTCTTTCAAAGTGAAATGTGATTTGTAACTTTCTTCAGTGGGGACCACTTAAAGAGTAAAAGCCAAAATATCTGACTCTTTTCCCATGATGTTAAAAGCAAGATACTGTTTATCTTTAAAAGGCGGAAAAATACTCCTGATGTTGACTGTCAATTGAACGATTTGTGCTTCTAAAGCACATAGTTATCACTGAAATCATTAATTGAAGACCAAACCTTCCATAAATTTGTGATTGATAATCATATATTTGAGTGGTGCAAGTTGTGGAAAATTTTTCAGGAAAAGTATTTGGGAATTTGGAACATCACAAAAGGAAAGAAAGGATGTAGCAGGATTAAAATTTAATACAGATCACCGGGCAACAACAGCAGAATTAAAGGTGGTGATCCTATGGGACACTGATGAGATGTGTAAAAGCAATAAATGAGTATATAGGAAAAAAGAAGATAAAGACAATAAGGCATGAAGTTGTAAAGTTATTTAACAGTAGGATGAGGACCTTATCTGCTGCAAAGAAAATACTGTGGAATGTTGTACAAACTAATATTAATTACTGTGCGTACTTTAGGGTATATTTGCCTTTTCTCTTGTTCTAGAATTCTATGTCCAATTTTACACTACTGTTATTCCCATTTTTAGGGTTTGACAGGAAATCCAGGTGTTCAAGGCCCTGAAGGAAAACTTGGCCCCTTGGTAAGTGACATAAGAACTAGTTCTCTCTGTTAATGCCACAATAATTTCAAATTCCCAAAGCACTGAAATTATAGCTAACTTTTCTTCATTTTTAAAGGTTTACCTTTTCCTATAAGTGTTAACTTTAGACTTCCAACTTCTAAATTATTGTAAATAACATTCCTTAGATTTTAGCACTTATCTGTCAATTATTTAGGAACTTCTGCAAGATTCCTAAATCTTTGAGAACTGAATATCTTTTCTAACTATGTCTTTTTGGAATCAATAAACTATTTGTACATAATGGTTCTATGGTGGTAATTGCATAATATTTGGTTAGCTTTAGCAGTCTGCTTGGAACTCCATAAAGCACTCTGCTTTAAAGACATATTTTATGAATAAAACCAAAGCCAGTGCATCTATAATAATGAGTGCTTTAACTAGCATTTACTAGATTCACTGACTTTAAAGTGAAAATATATAGCTTTAAAAGCCCATTCTAATTACAAGCAGAATTAAGGAATTTTATTAGATGTTAGAAAGCCTTTTATCTTCAGTGCCAGCCTTTTCCATCTGAGATTACTGAGAAACAGTGTGGGGTTCAATTACTATGTTCTGAGACGTGTATTCAATATATTAATGTTATTTGAAGGCAATTATTTTGCTGAAATAATACAAATCCACTTCAGGGCTGTTCTCAAGTTCTGATAGTGCTGATTAGGCTCTAATATCACTGGGAATTATATTCCAGGTGTAAACAGGCTTATACGAGTAAATGGTGTTTTTAATTTGATGTGAAAAATGTCGTATTTCTGTAGGGTGCCCCAGGAGAAGACGGGCGTCCAGGTCCAGCAGGTTCAATAGGAATCAGAGGTCAACCAGGCAGCATGGGCCTTCCCGGACCGAAGGGCAGCAGTGTGAGTGTGGCACCTTGTACCCAGTATTTGCTTAACTTTTAGCATTAGCATATATTTTCATGGATGAAAATACTAGCTAAAAGTGATTATTTTCCTTTCGTCAAATTAGGGTGATCCAGGAAAACCTGGAGAAGCAGGAAATGCAGGTGTTCCAGGACAGCGAGTGAGTGTGACTTAGAGTTTTTGGTGACTATAGAAAAAGAAATATTTCTGTTGTACGTGCTCACTATATAGGACTTCTTCCTTTGTCGTTTTAATTTAGGGAGCCCCTGGTAAAGATGGTGAAGTTGGTCCTTCTGGTCCTGTTGGCCCATCAGTAAGTTGACCTAGGCCTGTTTGCCTGCTTGTGTTTCCATCTGTTGATTAATCTTTTTGCCTTTGATTTTATCTGTCTTCATACCAGTTGAAACATATTGATATTCCGATTTCTTTTAAAAGTAAAAAAAATGCAAGTACAAAATTTTCTGTCAGTGCATGTTTCTAGCTTCCGTCATTTCAGTGAAATGGAATGTTTTACCCCTCAACACAAAATTTATTCTGTCATTTTAAAGAAATAAGAAGATAAGCTATATCTTAATACATCTTTTAGATAGGGTTTACATTGACACACACACACATAAATATATATATAAATATGTAATAATATATATTGATAAAACTATTCAAAGAGAAGAAAAATTACTACTTTCTTTTTGCATAGGGATTGGCAGGAGAAAGAGGAGAACAAGGCCCTCCAGGTCCTACAGGGTTTCAGGTATGCATACTCCTTTTTTTTTTTTTTGAGGAAGCAATACACAGATATGTCTTTGTCAACTTAGAGAAATTCAACAGAGTGATGCTTAACAAAATGAAGACTTAAGTACTTAGACAATGGTGCTCAGAATAGTTAGTAATATAAAATGAATAATGATGCTTAGTTCTAACAATAACTGTGTGTTCAACAGAATTGGTTTTAAGTACCAATCGTACCAATCTGCAACACTTGAAAAAATTGTGTTGTTTTTAATTCTGAATTGGAGATTTTCCAAATATGTTTACTCCAAAAATAGAGCACAAAGATTATTTTGATACTTGTAGTAGTAGTAATAAAATTAGTCTGTTTATAGAGGACTTCAATACTTGTGGAATATATGCGTATCAACAGTAAAAGTACATAAGGGCTGTCATTTCCTTTTAGAGAAGAAGGAAATGTGCTATATTCATGTAACTTTTGCTTGATGATGACCGAGGACATAATCTTATTTGCTGTGTATAATACTACAATTGACATTCTCAGTGTCTTAATTAAATCAGAATTTGCATAACATTTTGTCACATTAGTGAGCAATTTGTTTATTTTTTTACAGGGGTTGCCTGGGCCACCAGGCCCTCCTGGTGAGGGAGGAAAACCAGGTGATCAGGTAATTTCTTAATGAGAATTCAGTTCATAAAGGACTTTTCCCACTCTTTGTAGCTTAATTTCCCACTGTTTCAAAGCGTGCACTGATGTAGCCTGCAAATTGTCTGTGAATTTTTTGTGAATTTGTGCTTTTGGGTAAAATGATTACTAGAATCCAGCTATCTGCTTTGATTTAATTGGACATCCTTCCTTGTTTTGAACAGATACTATTCCCAACTAGCCATCTAATACACTGTAAAATACACTGAAAACTATGAAAAAGTTTATTTGTAATTTTCATAACTATAATGCTTCCGTTCTAATAGTAACTTCTCTTCTGCACAGGGTGTTCCTGGAGATCCTGGTGCTGTTGGTCCTTTGGGTCCTAGGGTACATATCTGTTTTCATAATTTTACATTCATAGTAATGCTCTGAGATTGAAGTTTACATGTGTAGTATATATACTATATATTATATAGTTATACTATACAGACTCAAGCACCTCTAAGCAATGTTTTGTCCTTTTTCACCAGCTAAATGACTGTGGTTTGAGCTCTTCAGTTGATGCACAGATTGTAAAACCACTGGCTTTACAGCCTGTGGAAATGACACTGCTACCATGTTTGTTGAGTGATAAACTATATTATGCAACTTTAGGATAGGAGCATTAAGAAAAGCATTAAAAGCACATACATACATATATTTTAAATTTAGTCACTTCTCCTAGGCTTCCACTTCCAATAGCAGTATTGGAATAATAATAATATCAATGCTATTCTCAGGGATTCTTTATCATTTTTCCTAACAGAATTGTTTCCTGCCTACTAAGTATGTTGTAATTATCTGTTCTGTAGGGAGAACGTGGCAATCCAGGAGAAAGGGGAGAGCCAGGTGCATCAGGAATTCAGGGTGAAAAGGGTATGGCTGGAGGTCATGGTCCAGATGGTCCAAAGGTAAGCTGGATGATGTATTTTGCTGCAGTAGTATTGGATATAATTCTGCTCATTTAGAAGAACATAAAAGAGAGATCTTTGTTATTAAAACATGGTTACCTTTTTATGAAAGCTACCTTATTTAGATGAGGGTTCTGGGAAGAGAATTTTCATGCAGTATTGAATGTGTTATTCTAGTGTAACAGTATGAATGTAATGCAAAGCACTAAAGTGTTGAGAAACAGGATATTGTTTTCATTTATATAGATCTAAATTCTAAGGAACTTCCGAGTTTCTCAGTAGAACATAGCAAAGCCATTTCTAAACTTCAGAAAACTGACTAGTATTGGCCCTGTATTAAGAACCATGTCACTGAACATGCAGAGAATAATCACGGTCAAGTGCGTGAAAGAATATGCAGAAAACTGCAAGCCATATTGCAGCCCCCTACTTTGCCCTACATTTGGCTTTGCTGGGTTTAGGAAGATCACCCCCCAAAAATGAGTGTCTGTAGTCCTATGGGACCTGTAATGCACAAGAAGCACATAATTATGAGAAGCGAAGCATAAATAAAGTATTCCTGCTTTTGGCAATTTCTGCATATTGCTGTCTACTGTAATTGGCCTATCTTGCATCCCAAGTTTTGTCAAGGTAGAAAGGGACTAGAGCTTCTTTTAGCCTGTCCTCACCCCAGGATGCACTGAGTACATGCTAATGTATTTTGGAAGGACTGCAGTATTACAACTGAACTTCCTGAGTATTACAATGGGAAAATAAAAGTATTTGGATACGCATTAGATCCAAATTTAAGAAAAAAATATTACTTAAAACTGTGCCCCTGAGACTGCAAGTCAGGCACAGACTAGAGACAAAGTTACTTCTCAAATGAATAGTCAAAAACTCACTTTTTATTCATTTCAGGGAAGCCCGGGTCCGAGTGGGACGCCTGGAGATCCAGGCCCACCAGGACTTCAAGGTATGCCTGGAGAAAGAGGGATTGCTGGAACTCCTGGCCCAAAGGGTGACAGGGTAGGTCTGTTTGTTCTGTGGAGCAGAATTAACTGCCTCTTAGGACTATTCAGATTTTCATGTCACATCTTTGATTTTCTGGGTGTCTTCCATAGGGCGGCGTGGGTGAGAAAGGTGCTGAAGGTACAGCTGGCAATGATGGGGCAAGAGTAAGTAAATGTATCACTGTTCTTTGTCTTATTTTTTCGCATGTGTTACCATTACTTAGCTCATAGTGATGAACAGGATTCAACCTGCAGATATCATGGACTGACCATCATCTCATCCCACTTACCCTCCAAATTTGGTGTCCAAATTTTTTTTCAAGATTGCTGTGCACTTTGTTTTGAGACCTTTGTGTTCCAAGCTCATATTTTATATGATAGAAAATGGGAGTTAAGATGCCAGTGGAAAGAATCTCAGAAGCAAGATGTTGATTTGGGATTTACCTAAGCTGAACAACAGAAAAAGGTGATGAAAAGACAAGTAAAGTTCAGTAGCTGAAGAGCAGACTCACTCACTCCTATTCTTGGGCTAGGCTACCTCCCTATCATTTGAACTAATGTACCCTCTCTATGACCTGAATTTTTCAGACAAAAATGCCCTTAAATGTTCTGCACAACACAATGGCAATGAGCTACTGACACATCAGCAACGTTTTGAATCTCTTGTGCATAAATAATTCAGATGTCCTGAAGATATCTCTGGTAGTTGTCACTAGAGCACTGACAGTGGTGTAATGTTTTTTTAATACCTTTTTTTTTATTATTATTCCTCTACATTTTGAGGCAGCTTCCAGGTCACATTTTTGGGTAGGAAAATTTTCTTGAACTCAAACGTGATGCACAAAGTCTTATTCTGCTTCTAGTGAAAGCAAATTATACTTGGGACATGTAAGTATTCAAGAAAATAATATGGTTAGGGCTACAAGATCATCAAGTGCAGTTGGTTGTTTTGGATGGAGAGATTAGAACTGATATGCAAAAATGCCACTGTGAGGACAAAAAGTTTGTGTAATATAAGTAAATGAGTCTTTAAAGATTGTGTAATATAAGTAAATGAGTCTTTAAAGATAATTTTTTAAAAAAATATTTTAAGGGCTGAAGTACCAACTGAAAAGTTCTAGAGAGCTTCTGCCAAGTGAGAGAAAAGGACCTAATTTCCTCCTGAGAGAGCAAAATAGAGTCTAAGTTTTTGATCATTGGTCTTCTTCATAAACACTGTAAAAAGGAGAAGATGAAGTTAGTGAAGAATGAGGGAAGGCAGGAGTTTTGACACATGTTTTTCCAGTCATAGAGAGAAAACATGTTAGTGAATTTTAGATAATGACCCAACAAACTTACAATTGTAAAAGAGAAGAGTTTAAAGCAACTAATATGACCATGAAAATGATACATAACAGAAGTTTTAGTTGAATTTTGGATCGTCTCTTTTCTAACCTCAATTTATCTTAATTTGTTCGACAGGGTCTCCCTGGTCCAATAGGCCCAATAGGTCCAGCAGGTCAAACTGGTGAAAAGGTAACCACGTTTTTATGCTATTGCCTTTCTTAGTAGAAGCACACTTCATTGGCACTTTCACTACTCCTCAGATAAACTACTTTGTATATAACCTATAATTTTGTCTTAAGGGTGAACCAGGTCCTCGTGGTCTAGTTGGTCCTCCTGGCTCTCGTGGAAATCCTGTGAGTACGCATGCTTATTTGTTGCCTGGTACGAGTTGACAAATACTGCTAGGGGACTAATATCTAACACTGATCCAAACTCTAGGCATTTCTCTCACTTATTGATAGTTTTTCCACTTTTTCTTGTCTTTCATTTTTAGCCAAAATCTGTAGTGCCTGTCTTGGTGCTGTGCACCTGCCAGATTTGGTCCTGTACTCTTGTTAGGACAATTTTGCATAAAGTTATGCTCATTTACCCTCACTCCTAAACCAATGCATTTAAAAGCATGCATGTTTATATCAGATACTATTCTACACATGTAACTGTTTAGTAGGACAAGTAGGACAATGTAGAAAAATATCTTACTTGATCTAATTATATTAACCCGTCATCTTCTGCCTGTTTGTGATTTTTAAGAATTTTAATGGCAGACTTTGATGATTAGGGTATCATGGTCTCAGCCTTTCTAGATCTTTCAAAATCAGTCTAGAACTGAATAACTTGGTCAGAAATCAGAACAACCTTATTTTCTGTGTAAATTGAAGCAGCTCCCACCGCTCTAGGGAGTACTGGACCTTGGTAGCAATCATCTGCTTTTTTTTCCAAAAAAACATTCTGTGGTAAGCTCAGCTGAAGTGGTTCACATCCCATTTGGACCTTACAGTGATGTAGATGTTGGAACTACTGTGTTTTTTTTGTTTGTTTGTTTATTTTTTTTCTGTTTGATTGGAATGGGGGTATTGCATAGCGTGTGTGCTCTCGGCTAATCTTGCCTTCACCGATAGTGGTTCGCAACTGAGTTTTTTTTATTGCAGTGTTAGTCCTTGCACATGTTTTCCATCTCTAAATTCTGAAAATTCTTGAAAATTTCTATATATTTTTGAACTCCTGCTAGATCTTAATATCATAGTTAACACTGTATTTATTGTGTGATTAAATGTAACACATTAAATGTGTGATTAGGGATCATTTGATTCTGATAACAAGAGCAAAATGATAATTACTCTTTTGATAGTAAATAGTTTATTTCTTTGCTTCTTACTTGCAAATTATATGGTGTATAAAAAGACTTCTGTGTGGAAAAACAATTATTCTTCATTTTTCCCAGGGTTCCCGAGGTGAAAATGGTCCAACTGGTGCTGTTGGTTTTGCTGGTCCTCCGGTATGTGTTAGATAACACCATTAATACTTTACTCGTGCTTTGACACATTTCATTTCTTACATTATGAATAGTTCTGGAACACGAGTCACATTTCTGTTACAAAAAGAGCTGTTTCTTTTTCCCATTATTATATCATTCAAAGAAAAGGGCCAGTAAATACCCTAGACAGTTGAAAAGTGTTTTTGTTGATAAGGTTATGTAATTGTTCACCAGATTTCCCATCTTCCTGAATATGCAGTGTTGCTTCCTTTGAGATTAAAATGAAGAAAGTTATAAATTGTCATTTGCTGAAACACAGCAAAGATTTGCTGCCTGAGAAGTTGAGGCTAGAATGAATAAAAGGGACAAGTGGGAAGTTTGCCGTTTTCTGTTAATACCCCAAAATGTCCACAGCCAACATTTCAGGCCTTTCACAAACAGTTTGCCATCTACTTCGAGTAGAAGGATCTAGAAAGAGGATGTTTAAGATATTCCATTTAGTTTTAAATATGTAATAGTTACCAAGGAAAATAGGAAATATATATATGTACAAATGACTCTAAAGACAACAAATATGAACTAGATTTGATAAAATTGTAATGCAAATATTGACTTTCAGAAAACTTTCAGAAAATTCCATCTGTGATCATCTAAAGACTGTGGTGAAATGTTATAATTCTCTTGAACTGTCTCACTGAGCAAATAGACTACTACCGTCTTCTGGACTGTTTTGTTCTCTTGCTTTTCTTGGGGTGTGGGAAGGAAAAGGGGAGTGTTTTTGTTTTGTTTTTGGCCTTCCAAAACACCCTACAGATTGAATTTCTCAGACTGAAAGGATTTGGTATTTTCTGACCTGATCTCTCTTCTCTTTTTCTTATAGGGCCCTGATGGTCAGCCTGGTGTGAAAGGTGAACCTGGAGAACCTGGACAGAAAGGAGATGCTGGATCTCCGGGACCACAAGGTCTTGCTGGATCTCCTGGTCCACCAGTAAGTATAAAAACCTCTATCAGAGAACCAGTGGCATAGGCGATTTTACATCCTGCATGTTCACTATCACACCCCTCTTTCTTAGGGTCCTTCAGGTGTTCCTGGTCTGAAAGGTGGTCGAGGAACGCAAGGTCCACCTGTAAGTAGGTTTTAGTTTTTACAACTTGTCTATAAATAATCCAATAATACAATTTTATATAAATTATATGTGAAGGAAAGAAATCACATATCTTTCTTCATCTCAGCTTGCATGTGAGAGACCATAATTCCTCATTAATTGAGCTAGCAACATTTCAGGTTAATAATAATGAATTTCTTTCTGTAAAGTTGTTGTTAAAATGCTTTTTAGGGCGCTACTGGATTCCCAGGATCTGCGGGAAGAGTTGGGCCTCCAGGACCTACTGTAAGTTCATTTGCATATTTCTAATAGGGGCATTAATAAAATAATAGTTGAAACCATGAAGACTAATTGAAAAGGGAAAGATGAAGCAGTGTTTGTGGCTTGATGCTATAGCAGCTTGTTAGCTCAGACTTCAGTGACTGCATATTTACATCCATTTGCATATTTGCATTCATTTAATAAAACTTGTTAATTTTGGACTCCACCTAGTGTGTTCAAGCTAGTGCAAGACTTTTCATTGGCTTCAATAGGCTTTAGTCAGACTTCGAGCTGTTTAAAATGCTTGGGTGACTTAATTGCTTGCAGAAATGAGACCATATCCTGTATCATCTTGTCTTTTTTCTTTTTTTTTTTGTTTCTTCTAACTGAAATTAGGAGAGTTTTTGTGAAGGGAAGTTTATCAATAGGTAAAGAGAAGTTAAAACGGTTGTACTTAATATAAATCTGGAATCTTTGAAAAGCATTTTGGTAAATGGTGAAAAGTAAAAGAAAACACTAATTGGGACAAAAGGAATGGGAAAGTCTCAATATGGTCTTTTGGCTTGATGATATTGGAAAGAATGAATGAGTGTGAGTTTTCTGACTGTAATTGCACAAAAGTCCGTTAATGGAGAAACTTTGGAATTGCAATAGTGCAGGGGGAAGAGGGGCTGAGCTTGTATATCATTTGAAATTCCTGGGAATCCAACACCACAGTAAAGGAGATGATACTAGCTTGGAAGCATCACGTGTTGGTCTTTTCTTAGCACATGTACATTTGCCCTTAATCATATCAGAGTCCTTAGAGTTGAATTGTGCAGATGAGAACAAAATCTAATGTAACAATGTCTTTTATTAGGGAGCTCCAGGGCCTGCTGGACCTATTGGCGAGCCAGGAAAAGAAGGGCCCCCAGGTCTTCGTGGTGATCCTGGTTCTCATGGCCGTGTGGGAGATCGTGGGCCAGCTGGACCTCCTGGAGGTCCTGGGGACAAAGGTGATGCAGGAGACGACGGTCAGCCGGTATGTCCTCCACAATGGTGGTAATTCTCTCTAAGTTAGCCATAGACTTGATCTTGATCCCTGTGCTATTGAGAGTGAAGTGATAGTAATGTTTTATCATTTGTGGATTTCAGGGCCCAGATGGTCCCCCCGGTCCAGCAGGAACTACTGGTCAAAGAGGTATTGTTGGTATGCCAGGGCAGCGAGGAGAGAGAGGCATGCCTGGCCTGCCAGGTCCTGCAGTAAGTAACAACTAGATCAATATACTCATCTTAAACATTTGGCATTAGCTTTGTGGGTTTGAGGGTGTAGTGCCCAGTGTGTGAGGAGAAAGTTGGAACCCCTCCTCTCTAACTAAGCCTTATGCAAATTCGTAAGGTGGAAGCTTTTATTTTCGTCATAATGGAAGATCTGAACCGGAATTAAAAATAAATGGCTAATAGTGTTAAGGCTTCTAGTTAACATAATAGCATTTGACTGGAAATTAGATATTTAAAAGTAAAAACCAACCCCATACTTTATTTAAGTACCCAAAAGCCACCAGAATGGGAGTGAATGTTTCATTAATGTCACTGTGAATTACAAATCTTCAAACTACAAGTCTTCAAAGTTGCCATGTGGGCTTTTTTTTTTTTTTTTTTTTTTTTCACATGGGATTTGCTGCTCTTCATACGAGAGCTAATAAACCAGGAGAGGTAGTCATGCAATAGAATATTTGAAAAAGGGGTGGTATAGAGGACAACTGTACATGACTGAATTCATAAAGTCAGTGCAAAATTAAAGTGAAGCTGAGATTATTGCAGTTATTTCAAGCTGCATTACATTCTTCCAGGCTGATTAGTCTCACAGTCAGCAAGCACTTATCTAGCATGGATAAGCCACCAAACATATTGACATATCAAGGGAGTGTGTCCTTAGAGCTGCTATTAGAGAGACTACCTTGAAGAGCAGCTCCTAGTCAAAAGTGTATTCTAGGAACTGTTATTGTAAAAACAGCTAAACAAACTGTTTTGTGAACAAACTGTTCAAAAATACATAGTTTATCAGATATATGTGAAAAAATCTATACAAATGCTTTCATTAAATTTCAAATTAATGAAACCATCAAGAAATGTTGATGGTATTTCAGATGGGTTATGGATTCATAAGTATTGTTTTACAGGCAGCAATTTTCTTGTGTTTATCTTATGATAACTATAATCTGATATTTCTCATTTCTTTTAGGGCACACCAGGAAAACAAGGTCCCACGGGGCCACCAGGTGATAAAGGTCCTCCAGGACCCATAGGTCAGTCAGGTGCCACTGGACCTGTTGGTGAAGCTGGTCCAGAAGTAAGTACTGGAGCCTAATTCCATGAACAGAAAGACCGGAATCCAGCCTTTTTTATTCCTTGTTCTTATGCAAATGCAAGATTACAGAGCAAAACAATATTTCTTTTTTTGCTTCTCTAACTCTAGGGACCTGCTGGTAATGATGGTACTCCTGGACGAGATGGAGCTGTAGGAGAACGTGTAAGAATATATTGTTTTATTAAGTCATTTTTGTAAAACTCAATTTTATTATTTATTTATTGCAAGTTATTTCTCTTCAGTTTCCCTGAATGGAGAACTTCTTCTAAAAAAACATATTACAGATTTGAATAAGAGTAGCCCTCAAAGCTGAGGGAATCTGTCTAAGAACACCTACTCCAGAAACTTAGACTTGAGTTCTTATAACAAGATCTTCATAAATCATAACTACTAGAAAATAAATTAGGAATGCTAAAGTATTATTTATGTAAATAATGCTGAGCTTTTGTTTCTCAGGGTGATCGTGGTGAACCTGGACCTGCAGGCTTACCAGGTTCCCCAGGAGGTCCAGGAACTCCAGGTCCTGTTGGCCCTCCAGGAGATGCAGGACAAAGAGGTGAAACGGTAAGTGACCTTTTTTTTTATGTAACCAAGATATATTGTGTATGCTTTTATGTATTCCCTCACATGTCTTCTCTGTGCAACCTTTGTAGGGTTCTCGAGGTCCAATGGGTCCCCCAGGTCGTGCAGGAAAAAGAGGCTTGCCTGTAAGTTCTCTCTGGTCACTGTGGTTTAATCTGAGACACTTTTCTCAAGGGATTGGAAGGGAAATTGAGTCCAGTTTAGAATGCTTGAATAATTATTGAGCTTCTGGCTTCCTGACTGCAAACGAATGTAGAGTGTTTTAAAGATGTGTACATCTTTTTTTTTTTTTTTTTTTTTTTTTTTTTTTTAATATATATATACTGGTGTCCCTATGTTTTATTCCAAAATAGTTTTAGAGAAATAGCAAATGCTTTTGAAGTCTCTTTATTTGGAGGTCAATGCAGTCCAGATGATGGGTATGACCTGAGCTTGCAAATGGCTAACGTCTGTATTTGGCTGATCAAATTTTGGGGGAAGTAAGAAATGAATACTGAACAGAAAGGCAGATTTTTTTTTTAATCAAAGTGGCAGAAGTGTAACAATCACCTGCTCACATGAAACTGCCTTATTCAACTCATGAGATTCTGAATTCAGCCCAAGTGGAAAAACAAAAAAAATCATCTCTTTTTGTGTTACATAACTCATTTCCAGTCCCAGCTTGGAACAAAAACTTAATCTCAGGCTTGGGAAACTCAAAAGATGCTGTCCTATCCCTAAGCATAAGTCATAAGAAAAAAGGAAATAATTTTTAAACAGCAAGAATTTGTCATTGATAAAATATTTGATATTTTGCATTGGGAGATGTAGCTTGAAATTTGGGCTGAGAAATACAGAATTGAAAGCAGAATTTTTTTTTCCATTTTTTTAAATCAATGTGAGTAGTTTGAAACTGTCAAAAATATCAAGAATTAAATTATAACAGTAATAGAACCAAGCTGTTTGTACTGGAGAGCCTGAATAGTGTTGTCTGTAGTTAGGGGAAGGAATTTCAGTTATATTTTAGTTATAATGAAGGAACTGTGAAAAGTAAAGATGCAATATGGGGGCGTCACACTGCAACTACCTTTTTGGATTTGTAATACTTCAATCTTGTCTGTAATAATTATTTACCATATCTAGTATGGCAAAGATATTTCTCAAAGTAATCATTCCATTATGTAACTTGTTAGATATTTTTATCCAAAATTTAATTTTGTTTGGCTGCATGATAGAGCTAAATCAACTCTATTTACTGGAACTATAATTAAACACGGCACTATCCTAGGTAATTGTTATTTTTTGTAAAGATTATGATTCCTGGAACTGCCCAGTAATGCCATCTTTCTAGCTTTAGTAGTGAAGGAGATCAGAGAGTAGTATCTAAAGCTAAATGGTTTTTTTCCAGTCTGGAATTTTATGTTTCATCACTGATACTTACAGGGTCCTCAAGGGCCTCGTGGTGACAAAGGTGACAATGGAGATCGAGGTGATAGGGGCCAGAAAGGACACAGGGGGTTCACCGGGCTTCAAGGTCTTCCTGGTCCTCCGGTAAGTTGTTTTGGTTTTACTGTAACTTTATTTTCTTGTTGGTTCAACCATTGGTTGAATGGTTCAACTGTTGGTTGAATGTCAAACGTACAAGGGCTGTAATAATTTAAAATACATAAGACAAAATGCATAAAATCCAAGAGCTACTTTTTCCTAATAGGTGCTTGTCAGTGGCCTGACTGTCTGCACTTGTGCTTTGCAAGATTAGTGTTGTGCTCTTTTATCATTTGGGCCAATCCGAAGGGACCAGTGGCTAGGAATCTATGAGCTGACAGGACAGGATGATTACAAAAGTTGATAGCTTCAAAGAAATGTGTTAGCATTGAGAAGGCTTTTTGCTAGTGTGACAGTATATCTTTAAAATATTTGCAAGGACTTCCTGTCTGCCATGGTGATTGGTTAGCAATGCCATGAAAAACTTGCACACTGATCACATGCAAGAGCTGCAAGTTTCAACAGCCAGAAAGGGAGTCAATATAAAGAAGCTCAGAGCATTCTTCCACTTCAGAACAGTGCTAACAGTTACTCTCTTGTAACCCAGTCTGATTCTGAATGTCATGAAAGCAAGGCTGTTCTGTGGGAACACCTTCATACAGAGCCAGTACCAGTAAAATTCTATTCACCTAACTTTTCATGGCTGTTTTTTACTGTGTGTCGCAGAAGAGACCAACCAGATCAAAATGAATTAGAGCAAACGTACTGTCTGCTGTTCATTCATATTATAACCCTATGCTGTTATGCCTGCATATTTGCATTTCATTTTTTTTCTCTTCAAAGCTAAAAGAGTACGCTTTAGATATCTCAGTGATTCCATGATTTCTTTCATTTAGGGTCCTATTGGTGAACAGGGAAGTCCTGGCATTCCAGGTCCTTTTGGTCCTCGGGTGAGTATCACGTTTCAGTATTTTCCCCACTGTCACATTTCTACCTGAGTTCCCTTATTTATCAGCTTCAGTATAAGGGGACATTAACCCTCTTTGCTGAGGGTATACTTTGTTTAGTATAACAAAGCCTTAACATAAGCACAGTTTATAACGAGATAGGTGTAGCAGCTCTGCTTACTGCAGCTGCACCTTTCCTACCTATGTATGTCACTGACCCAAAAGCAGCAAATAGATATGTCTCCCTAGGGTGTTCACAAGTGACAGGATATCTCTGTGTCTCTATAAAGAGGAGCATAAAGCAGGTGCTCCAAAGTTTGGGTAGCTTTCGGAGTTGACCATACGCACGTGGTTTGGAGAAAACACAGCTGATCCAAGGTATGTTGTCTCTGGCATTGAACTTCAGAAAAATAGCATCGAAACTGCCACTTTCTTCAACTTAGATAAGAAGAAAAAGGGTGATTTTTTAAAAATTCTGCTAGAGGACAAAAATAATTGTATTGCCTCCTGAAGAGATAATGCTTGCAAAAACCTGTTTTCAATAACTTTTTTATTAAGTGCTAAAACACATTCCTCCTTTCTCTCATATTTTCCAGGGTCCTCCAGGTCCAGTTGGTCCTTCAGGCAAGGATGGAAGTCCTGGACCACTTGGGCCAATTGGGCCTCCTGGTGTTAGAGGAACTGTGGGAGAAGCTGGACCTGAAGTAAGTTAATGGGAGTGTGGAGGGAAGAGACTATCTTCAAATTACGTTTTTTTTTTACTCCATTGTAGCAATCTTTCAAACATCTATAATCAAGACAAATTATAAGATTAGATAAAGTTTCTCATACAAATAGCTAGGGTAACTGTGTTGAAAAAGGGCTTATAACTTTCTTACTATCTTTTTCCAGACCTGTGAGTATCCTAGTCTCATCCACCTATATTATCCTTATTTCAAGCTGAACCTGCTTCTATGATTCTGCCTAATTCAATCCTGATGAATCTACTGCTCAACATGGATATTTGGCAATTTGTGCCCTAGAGTATCAGGCCTAAGCATAGTTCAAGTGGTGCATCTGGAATCAGCAGTAATCCAAAGTCAACTTTTATGTTGGCCCTACCACTAAATGAATTCCAGTCCCAAAAGGTGACAATGACTTAAGAGCGGCCCTGTGATTGCCAGGAGCATTCTCCATCGTGCCTTGCAGTAAGGAAGCACGTCAGTCCAAACTCTGGTGCTGACCTCAGATGACCTTCAGCCCGATCTGCAGTTCACAGACCAAACTATGAGCAAGAAAGGCAAAGTAGTTTGACCATTCTTGGGAAATGTTCTAAACTCGGCAAATGTGCTAAACTCTGCTGCACATTCCATGTTTGCCAATCTGTATTCTTCTAAGTCCTAAAACTTATTTATGCCTCTGCAAGGAATAGAGATAAAAAAAATAGAGGTATTTGGGAACAACATGGTGTGAAAGGTCATGTGTAGAATTAAAAGGTTTGTATTGCTTTCTTTAGAGTGGATATGAAAATACAGAATAAAGATACATTAAATAATAAGCAACATAGAGAAACAGTTTCTGCTGTTCCTTTGTCTCATAACATAAAACAAAATATTCATGTTTATCATGTGCTAATATTTATCCTATTTCATTTGAATTTTTACAAATTTTCACTATCTGCACTTCTCTATAGACTTGTTGACTTGAATGAATAGAACAGAAATATAATCTATATCCAAATATTTCATCTGTGTAATGAGACAGTCCGAGACATACTGCATACCAGTACTTTTAGCCTTTCTTTTCCTGGTACTTGTGTATAGCTATAAATTGAAACCAAAAAAACAAAACAAGAAATAGGTGTTAAGTGCTACATTTGCAAGGCAGAAGGTATTAGTTTGGGTGCTTGTTCTGCATTAAACATTTGGAGCACTAATTACAAACTCTGAGGTAATTAATGTCCAAGGAAATGCCACATCCAGATATACCATTTGATGCATCAAAAATCAAACTTCCAGTGTAGAAATATTGCAGACTTTCTGCTGCCTAAGAAGACCTGGCAGAGTGCAGGTGAAGATACAGTGTGCACTGACACACCTTTTCTGTCTCAAGACTCAGTGACCTCCCCAAGTGTCACAGTCCAGGTTGACAGACTGACCTCAAAACCCCTCATTCAGGAAAACACCTATCCTGACAGATAAGGATGAAGTGAATTCTGGGTCACATGTTTTGGAGGCCAGAAATCTTGCTGCTATGCATGATAAACTTAAAGATATTTCTGGTGCCCCGGTTTCCCTCTAGACCTTAATAATTTAGAGTGTGCCTGAGACAACTCAGTAGAAACTGGAATTTTAAACTGTTCTAAAAAATCACTTGCAGCTGTTGGGAGTTTTAAGAAATAACTTTATTAGGCAGGGATTTGAAGGAGGAGGGTGGGATGGCTTAAAAAATGGGATGAAGAGGCCATTGCTTGCTGACTTTTTCCAGCTGTTCAGTCTGAAAGCTGGGAATAAGAACAAAATTGAGCAGGAGGAAGTGTCAGAGTAAGAAAGATGATCAGTGAGGACGTGAAGAGAATGACTCACATGCAGTTCTAGTCTGACCTCTGCTCCTTGAAGTGTGATTTGGTTATCCGTGTCTGAATATTGCCTTAGGGTGACTGGCCCTGATGTTTTGCTTTATTAGTGAATGTCTTCACTTCCCTATCATTTTGCCTAGGTGTCTCAGATGTCCCTCTGTTGCAATTTTTGTTTTAACTTTAGGGTCCACCAGGTGACCCAGGCCCTCCAGGTCCCCCAGGCCCTCCAGGCCACCTTACTGCTGCCATTGGTGACATTATGGGACACTATGATGATGCTATGGCAGATCCACTACCAGAGTTTACTGAAGATGAAGCAGCCCCAGATGATCATAATAAAACAGATCCAGGAGTCCATGCCACGCTGAAGTCACTGAGCAGCCAGATCGAGACTATGCGCAGTCCTGATGGCTCAAAAAAGCATCCAGCACGGACCTGTGATGACCTGAAGCTTTGCCACCCCTCCAAGAAGAGTGGTGAGTATAAATACACCTTCTTCTGCGTCTGCTATGCTGTTCTGCCTTATTCCAGAATATATTTGAGTGCAGTTTTTGATGCTCTAAACTGATATTCACACCAAGAGCTCAAAAACTTCTCACAAGTGCATTATTTCTTCCTACCTATGAAATGCATCTAATGGTACTTATTCATTATTTGTTCAGATGCTTTTTTTATATCCATAATATTTTGAAATGTCATGGAGTGTTACTTCTTGAAGTGTTATCACCATAGAGCACTTACATGATTGCAGAGATAGGTGGATACCTCACTTGTAATATTTGCTTAAGTTGTTGTCCAGAAACTGGCTCCAACATCAACAATCACAGCAGGTGCCTTCGAATTCTCATATGAAGGGAAAAATCACCTTCTAGGCATTGTATCATCTATATTCTCTGAGAATTTGTAGGAGCTTTGCAATGGATGTAAACAACCTTAATAATCTTAAACAACTTTAAATATTTAAAATATTGATCAGCTTCTACCTTAAAACATAATTATAATTTGTTTCTAAAGCAAATATCTAAATACCTAACAAATTGTTACATGATGCCTGATTTTCTTCTGTTTATGTTGTCTCCCCAGTTATTTCAAGAATCCTAATAATATAGCAGAGTCCAAATTTTATGTTGTTTGTAGGCGAATATTGGATTGATCCTAATCAAGGATGTGTTGAAGATGCTATAAAAGTGTACTGCAACATGGAAACTGGAGAGACCTGCATCTCTGCAAACCCATCTGCTATCCCACGCAAAACGTGGTGGACCAGCAGATCATCTGATCAGAAGCCTGTTTGGTATGGCCTTGATATGAACAGGGGCTCACAGGTAACTAAACAGATTCCATTTCAATAATTTTCTTCTAATTCTTTCTGATTTGGAATTTTATCTGCTGTGCTGAGCAGAGTCTGCTGTGGTCAGTACTTTAAAATAGTGATTGACTGGTGGGGATTCCATCTGCTGTTATTATCCTACAGAAAATATAAAGCTTCCTTTATAAATTATCCCAACTAAGCTGGTTTTAAAGAAAGTATGATTCTTGTATCATTTGTGTCAGAAATATTCCATGCCTAATACAACCCTGTCTAGACAGACAAAAATCCCGCTTTTAGCTTTCCATGAGGTTTTCACTCTGTGATAACTTCTAAAAGTAGGCTTGATGGTGCTGCCAAATAACATAAGTATGCAAAGTATATAATTATTCCAACAGCTTTTGCCTTTTTATTCCTAGTTTATTGAATAATAATAAAAAAAAAAGGAAAGTACTTTAAAATGAGTATTTGGTTCAGAACTTTAACAACTGGGAGCAGATACGATGCTGGTTATGTTTTTGAGATGTTCAGTACTTCTACTTCCTACTAAATTCAAAAGAACTTGGCATCACTCAGAATGTCACAGTTATAGCTGCCTACAGAGATGCAAAAAGAGGATTTGTAAATCAGATACTGTTTGGTGGAAGAAATTATCTTATGGAAAAATATAAAAGAATAAGTAATTATTAGAAACACTGTCAAACTTGACAACTACCAGCATGATCTGTGTAATAGTTACATGCACACTTCAGATATTCTAAAAAAAATATTCTTCTGATATCAGTAGATGTAAATAGCACATTTTCTATATAATGACAGTGGCAAAAAGCATTCTTCAGATTTCTAAGTTAATTTTGTAATGTCTGTGTGCAAATGTGCAGTTATTTTTATTTAGTCTAACTTTTGATGATGCTTCTAAATACAATATAAATTCTATAGAAAACAAACTCCTGAAGTTTTGGTAGAGTAGGCACAGGTTTTCTGTGACTGATGTTTATTAAATTACTTGAGAATGCTATAAATTACTATTTCATACATAATATTTAGCACCTACTGAATCCAGCTTTTGAAAGAATGGGATATTCATTCCTAAGCTCAAAAATTTTAGAAGACCCAACTGCCTTCCAGAATAGGGTCAGTTGTTTACCTTCAAATTTCTTGCATTATGATCAGAATTATGATCCCTGCCATGAGATGTCTGCATTTCTTGGTCTTCAACTTGCAGCAAAACACAAACAAACATCTTTCTTAAATTTTCCATCATAGGCCATATGCTGGTGATGTCTGGAAAGGGTTATGATTATGAGAATGGCAGATACTTTTAAAATTCACACACTTTATAGGAATTTTCCTGTAATATATGTTGATCTGTTTTGTATCTTCACAGTTTGTGTACGGGGATAGCGCTGTCACTCAGATGACGTTCCTGCGCCTTCTGTCAAAGGAGGCTTCCCAGAATATCACTTACCATTGTAAGAACAGTGTTGGGTACATGGATGACCAGACCAAGAACCTGAAAAAAGCTGTAATTCTGAAAGGGGCCAATGACCTGGAGATCAAAGCAGAGGGAAACAGCCGATTCAGATACACTGTTCTTCATGACAGCTGTTCTGTAAGTTCTGTCTTTTTATCATTTGGTATGGAGAAAGATGACATTTGGCTTGTAATATTGTCAGTTCTTCTCAATTTAACAAAAATTTATGGAACAAGTTCATTAAAATGTTGCAGAATCTCAACCTGAATTGTAGAAGTAAATATCAAATAGAGATTTTAATACAGTTGTAGGCTCACTTAAGGGAAGTCTGCAATATTTAGAGGATACTTACAAATTCAAAAAATTCCCGTGGGAATAAAAATGATGGAGTACAAGTTGTGTAATTCTTTCTTTCTTTGTTTTGCAGAAACGTAATGGGAATGTGGGCAAGACTATCTTTGAGTACAGAACGCAGAATGTGGCGCGCTTACCCATCATAGACATAGCACCGGTGGACATCGGCAGCGCTGACCAGGAATTTGGAATTGAAATTGGGCCAGTTTGTTTTGTGTAAGAGAGAGGGAGCAAATTTACACACTACCCAGCAGCAGCAGCAATTACTCATGGACTTAGACTGAAGTTAATCCTGAGACTCTTGAAGTAATGGCTGATATTGGATCAGCATTGTATATACAGTTCTTCTTAAATGCCCAACCTCCTTTTGAATATTTATTTTACTTACAAACATTCTGTTTTAAATGATTGAAATTAACTTTTTTAGTACAACAGTACTATTGTAAGAGGAGGGATGATGACCTTTTAAAAATAATCTGAATCTTTCCTTGCTTTTGCTTCAGATTATTTCAGAATTTACAGACATTCAAAATAGATAGTTTTAATGTGGGACTGTGTAAAGCTCTAAAGATTATTTCTTTAGCTTGGATAAGTAACAGAAGAGTAGAGCACTTGTGTTAACTGCTGGTTGCATTTCAATCAAGTCTGCTCGCGCTATCCCACCTTGTCTTCCTCTGATTGCCGGTATGATAGCCGTTGATAGCCGTTCATAGAGATCTGTCTTTTATAGAATAAAAGCTCTTCGAATAAGAAAAAAAAAAAAAGATCATCTTAATTTGGCATTGCCTTTCCTGCATTTTCCTATGTAATAGTCAGAAGACAGTTCCACAGCCATGATGAATACATTAAGTTACTACTGGGATAAATAAGACTTTTCAGTAGAACTGTCCCCTATATGATTTTTAAGGCCTGAGTTCACTTTTCTCACAATATACTAATGTAATTCCATTAAATTATCGTTTACTTTCAAAATACATCTTAAGCCCAATGCTTGTTGATTTTCCAATACTTGTCCATCTAATAAGCCATTACATACCAAATTATACAGATGTCTTATATACCGTGCCAATTAATGTATGTTGCAAGTCATTCACATATATACCAGACCATTTGCTAATAAAGAGAGTTTAGAAATTCATTATTTTTAGCTGACATCCAGACATGCATCACCAGTAATTTTTGATTTAATGGCCTTGAATTGTCAAGGCAAGAAAGTTCCATCATTTCTTAGCATGAGCTACCTCATCTCTTGAAACTGGGATGCATTTAATATTCTTATTTTTATTTTAGATATTAAAGGGTGCTATGCTTCTGTTGTTATTTTGAGAATGGAGATAGGCAGGGCAAAAAACAATTAAAAAAAAAAAGTGATGGTGCTAAATAACTCTGCAGAAGGCTGATAAAATAAAGATGCCAACTGTCAATGTCATTTTCAGAAGTTAGCTGTTAGGCTTATGGTGTGAAAGAACAATGTTACAATGCATTTATCTGTTGGTCTTACAGTATATAGAATGTTTTGTACCACCAGCCTGCTTTATTTTGTAAAGCATGTCGGTACAAACTTAGTTTTTGTTCCTTTACTGCATTTGTGCTCTCCACATTTTTGTTTGTTTCTTTAAAAAAAATAAACAGCTGGGGCCATCCCTAAAGAAAGTCATGCACATAGCTTTATTCATGTATCTTTGCAAAGCATTTAATTAAATACATGCTTCTTGCTATGTCAATGGTTTCCTTTTTGTAGAATTCCTTCCAGTGTGTCCCATATCAGTTAATTTCCAGGAACATGAAAATAGAAGAGTTTAACTTTTTTTAATAACTCATCTGTGATATGTTCATCTAAAGTGTTTTAAACATAGGAGTACAAAAGCGTTGTGGATTATTACTAAATGGGCACAAAATTACTAAATGGGCACCAAAGCATTAGACAGTTTCTTACAAGGTAATACCATTTTAGCTGGATTATTTGACCTTACTGTATTACAGTATTTTATCTTATGATAAAATCTAAGGTAATGTTTATCGGTGTATCAAATAGAAGTTATAAGAAACACTATTAAGAAAAGGATGAATTTTGATGAAGAATCACTTGCACAAAAGTCTTGGCTGCCCTGGACAGGGTGGTGATGGGGGAAAGGTGGCGGATAAAAGAGAAGAGTGTGGTCAAAAAATGAGGTGCAAGAAACCAGCATTCTTGTGAAGTTGCTTCTCACTCCTGTCTGTGATTATTGGACAATAAAATATTTGTAAGAGCAGTAGAAGAATCATATTTTTTCCACAAATGGAAAAAAGACTGAACTTCAAAGCTGAGAAATAGAATGTGCTGTAGCAGAAAGACTGATTTCCAATTTACCTGTTTTGCTTATTAGCATTATAAGTTTCTTCAGTTTTGGGGAGAAGGTTAGGAATAATGCATAAGATATCAAGGAACACTACTTTGGACCAGCTCCTAGAAAAATTTTCTCACCATTCCCCATGTGTTAATGTCTTTCATTTTTTCTATTTTGTTGTTGCTGAAGGTAAGACATTGTCATTTGTTACCAGCTCTGGCTTAAATTTCATTTAAGTTGTCATAGCCATTTATGATGTATTGTGTTCTCTATGTCCAGGTATGGTGTGCTATCAAATGTTCCTGTTGCACAAGTAGTTCCTGAGGTGAGGTATTAACTGTCCCTCCTTTAGAACCTCGGTTAGGAGTGTTAGTGCAGAAAACCTTGCAAGGTCAAAGCGTCACAGAACTGTACTTTAACCTTAGTCAATTGAGTGTGAGATTTTATACAAAAACAGTCAGTTTTACAAGACTTTATTAGCCAGTCTAGCAATTTCTATATTTTTTTTTTTTTTTTTTTTTTTTTTTTTTTTTTTTTTTTTTTGTGTTAGGTAAGGAGTAATCTTGTTCCCATGACAAAGAGCCATAACATTTACATTAGAGTGATGACAACTGTAGGAGAACTTCTGTCCTACAAGGAAGATGCTGCCTGGTTCTACACCAAAATTGGATTAAACCAGAAGCTTAAGACCGATGCTTAATCTAGAGATGTTCATATCTCTGACTAGAAACTGGAAATAGTCCATTGCATTTTATCTCATGAATCTCCTCCTCTGGCAGTAATGAAGAGAGAGGTTTAGTTTAAAGCTAGCTTTGCTTAGAAAAAGAGGCAAAGCAAAAGAGGACAAGCAAAGGCAAGCTTGGAAGGAGCGGTCTTAGAGGAAAGAAACACTGTATATTGATTATGGTTCTATGGAGTGTCTTAAAGGGCATAATGAAGTAGAGCACCAGACATAAGATGTCAACTGAATCTTAAAGAAATTACATATTAATAATTATATTTGAAACATCCCTCTAGATTTGTTAAGGTTTGTTTGCTTCCTTGGCAGCAAGTGCTCCATTACTAACACTTCCAGGAAAAGAGACATTCAGTTTTAAAATCATTGCCTACCAGGTCTAACTTTCTTCCTATGCTTTTCAAGGTGACAAGAATTTGGCAAGATTTTTTTTTTTTTAGAGCTATTATAGTTTCTGTCTTTGTCAAAATGGGTATGTTATCCATGATAAGCAATATATTCTACTTTGGTAACTACACTGAGGCAGTGCTACAGTGGTAAATAACTACCAGTCAGCCAAAATAAGTACTTTATGTGTGACTCTGTGACTCACACATGTTTACAGACATCTAAAATCTGGGGTTAACCAGATTCCAGTTTCTCTATTAGAAACAGAGTAGGAGTTTGCTGGTTATTTGTTTGGTGTTCATATATTTTTTTTTTTTTTTTAAATCTCACGTCCATAAAGTATGTGGCAAGAGGTAAGGATCTTTTTTTAGCTATTCCCCAGGACTGTTTGATTTCATTTTTTTTTTCCTATTCCCAAAGGCCTTTCTAAAAGAGTACAAAAGTATCATTGGGCTTATGTAGGCCTTATAAATGACCTCTGGAAAAAAAATTTTTTTTGAAACGATGAATTATTTATGGTGGTCTCAGCTATTTCTTTACTGTTTGTATTCTACAAATGATTTAATGATATTCTATGATATTCTATATATAATGATATTTAATGATATAAATGATTTAATGATATTCTACAAATGATTTAATAATCATTAATTAAATGATTTAATAATCACCCTTCATTAGCAGAAATTATTAACCTGATGAGTGTTTCTCAATTTTAAGCCCAGTTGTTACAAGCACTTCTCAGCGATGTACTGGAGATTATAGAGGCTATTATTTCTGCTGCACAGATTAAGCACAGGTGTTTCCAATGTGTTTTTTCATCAGCTAAAATTCCTAGCAGCTGTTTTCATAAAATTTCTATCAAAAGACTTCTAGCTGTGTTTTTTATATATATATATAATATATATAAAAATATATACACGCCAGAATAAAATTATTACTTACATGTAATGCTTGCTTTGCACAAATGGCAGCTATTGTTACCATTACAAAAAAAGAGGAGAGTTCTCGTAAGAGCCTCACATCCAAGTCCGGGGAGATCTCTCAGAAACTGCAGGCTTCTGCCCATTTTTCCTGCATGGTCTAATTCACAGGTGCTCTCCAAAGGGGCCTGACTCAACAACAACCTTTAAGACTTGTAATTTCTGACACTCTCCATTTTTGAAGCTCTCGTTGATCTTGTTGCACAGAGGTCCAAATCTTCCAGGGCTCTGGGGTGAGCAAGATGGTCCTGACACGTGAGGGAGATTCTGTCTCAATTCTGGCTCTTCTGCTATTCCCATAATTTCCTTCTCCTAGTTTGAGCTCGGACACCACTGTAAGTACTGAGGTGCGGCCTTGCCTTGAGATGGCACTAAGACCTGGGGATGACTGACTTGTGCCTCTCCAGTGGCTACAGATCTTGATATTCAAGGTTATTTGCTTACCAGTTTTGTTCAAATGTTAGTGCTTGGGCAAACACTGTAGTAAAGCTTGGACCGTTTAAGCTGTCGTCTGGAAAGATGCTTGCTTATTTATTACTAGTTGCTACAACTACTTATTTATTACTATTGTTATTTATTTATTACTACTATTATTTATTACTACTTGCTTATTTATTTAGATCAAAGCATTTTGTTGTTGCTGTGGTTGGCAGTGTCTTTCTCTTAGGTGGATTCAGCTCTTCTATTCCCTCTATTCCCTCTAAATCTAAATCTAAAGAAAAAAGATTTGTTTAGGTACAGAGCACTATTTTGCATTTTGCTCTGAGAACTGAATCTATAATCACAGACAGAGAAGCTCACCAGGCTTGAGAGAGAAGCTGCTGGAGGCAGAGGAGCAGGTAAGACAGTTTTATTATCTGGTGCCAACTTCAAGTCAAAGTAGAAAACTCAGTGCCAGCTTGATGGCCTGCCATATATAGAGCAAAGAAATACAAAGAGCTTTTTTTGAAAAAAAAAAAAAAAAGTCAACAAGGAGTTTTTAAAAGATATTTTATTATGTGTCTCTGTAAGGAATAGACCAACAACCATATAAAAGCTTACAAGGATGGTTAACCTTCAACACTATAAATGTGTTAACGTGACAAAAAAAAATTCACAATTTTGCACCTTTATTGACTTTTACAGAGTGAAGGGAGAAGGTTCTCAAATATGACATGCCAATAACAACCTATGACAGGAGACATTTATAATTGCTGTTAATCCTTTACTTTTTTAAAGCAAGTCAATAACCCTGACTTGCAGAGTTAGGAGTGAAAAATATATTTAGCACCATCATGTTACTCTTTTATACTTCCCTAATTTTAGTGGTCTTGACCAGCAATGACAGGAAAGTAGAGAAGCACCTTTGATAACAGAATACAATCCAACAGTAAAATTATGGTGACTGTTAACATTAAGGTATTAAACTCTTAAAATACACTGTACTTTTTCACAGCTAATTAGTACAGAAATATGTAATTTTGTACCGAATGATTCCTCTAACCAATAGGTCCAATTTGTTTTGACTGATTTGTTTGATTGTTTTGTTTTTTTGGTGTGAATCATCAGACACATCCCAGTTTCTGTCCATGTTGAGGTAGTTGAAACAGGGAAGTCTTTCTAGCTATATGGACTGTATCTTAGAAAAGAGGGTAAACTTTGGTACAGGGAGCAATCAGTGCCTTGTAAATTGGCTAACATTCAACTAATAGAACACAGTGTTGTTTGGAGTGTTGAAGTTTTATTATAGCACCACGGAGACATGTTTTGAAGATGGAATTTGGTTAAAAAAATACAGCAAAAGCATTTTTTATTGTACTTTGTGTAATAGCAAAAAAAAAAAAAAAAAAAAAAACCCTCGATATCAAATTATTTTTTCCCCCAGAAATTTTGTTAATAAATAACTGGGATACAGATGGTCACCTGTACTAGCTGACAAGGTTAAAACAAAGGAGCACAGTTGAAGTGTGAATTTGTTTGCTGGGCTATCGGAAAGAGCAAGATCTTTGATTTATAAGAAGCAGACTGGGCCAACGTCCACACCAAATTCCTGATCAGGACCACCGATATCTAAGGGTGCAATATCAATCACAGGCAACCTCATTGTCTTGCGTGTTCTGTATTCAAAGACTGTTTTACCCCATTCACCAGTGTGTTTCTGTGAAATTAAAGAGAAAAATAAAACATGTCATAAAACACCATAGACCCATATGCAAGTTAATGCACAGTTTAAAGGATACTATACATTCCTTATCATCTTTTATGCCCATTAGTTCCTTAGGAAAGAAAATGTTTATAACTATTCTTCATTTCTAGTCAGCCAATGGACCTTTTATGTGAGGTGTTATGGGGTTGTAGCTCCCTGCTGCCCAGAAAAGATGTGTCCATTGACAGCAGAGTACCCGGGAGCAGTGCCAGCACTTGATATAGGACTGAAATACACTTTATTCTGGGAAATAGTTATTTTCTTTGCACTGCTGTTTTTCTCTCAGGAAGAAGTATTAGCAGTAATGAGGTAAAATTTCATATTCATATTAAAGAAATGTCTACAAAGTCTACAACTGTCTGCAAAGCATTCAAGCATCTGAAAATGCAGTTCTTGCAATATATGTCAGTGACTGTTATGCTTTTGAAGCTTGTACAACACAATCCCTGGTTTATTTTTTTAAACAAAAAAGTTCGCAAATGCTTCTTGACAAGCAAACTTTTAGGTCTTACTGTTCCTGTTCAGAACTTTCTGCTGCTATAAGCAAGGCATGCGGACTAGAAATGTTCAGGGCTGAAAAATTACTATTTTTGCCCCTTCCCATAATCATCACCCATGTGAGTGGTTTGAATCAGCTAGCTTTGATTTTTTTTTTTTTTTTTTTCGTACAGGAGGGATTAGTTATCTCCTACTGCACTTATTTCTCTTAGCTGAGATGGGGTTAGGATCAAAAACTGGTCACTGACTTCACTGTAGGCCTCTAACTGACTTGGACTCCAAAGAGTGGAGATAACTATAAAGCACAGAATTAAATAAAAGCTTGTCTCATGTTCTACACTTGCTACAAGAGCCACACTTTTGCTGTAACAAATCTAAATTCCCTTAATTAGATGCAACTCTGCCCTTCCTTTACTCAGGTCATGCAAAGCTCTCTCATCCATTATTCAGGGTCTAGCACCCTAGGAGGAATTAATTTTTAGATTATCATGCTAAAATCTTGTTTACTTACAGTACAGCCGTCTTCCAGAACAGCATATGTGAATTTGCTGTTTCCTTCAGCCTTGATCTCACTTTCCACCGAGCTCATTAATTTCAGGGCCTTTTTGACATTTCCCCTGGCTTGATCCATGTAGGCAATACTGTTCCTGCAGTGGTAAGTGATGTTCTGGGAGGCCCGGCTAGAGAGGATCCTGAGGAATGCCAGCTGAACTTCTGAGACGTCCTCTGGGAGCTCAGGATCTCCATAGCTGAACTGCGAAGTACAAGATGTGAGATCTTTAATGTAGTCATGTCTGGAGACTCCTAGGGTAGTAAATATTTCACCTACTAAATATTAGCATGATTTGATTCCAGAATATTGCTTATTTCTGGGTAAATTACAACATATGCAAATACTGTATATGCACTTTGGGCTGCTTACTATGGACCTTACCTGGAAGCCTCCATTCATAGATTCACCAAACCAAACATGTTTCCTTTCATTGCTTGAAGTGGTCCACCAGTTCTTCCTCGGCACAGTGCTGGGGTTAGCACTGAGGCATGTCTCACCCGTTTCCATATTACAGTATACTTTAATAGCATCCATCTTGCAACCTTGGTTGGGATCAATCCAATACTCTCCTATGGGTGAAGAAAACATCGGAAGGCTTATTATATGTATAAATTTCTCTCCAAATATGATGTGAGGCCTGTCTCTTTTACAGATTACTGATCCAAGTTAGGAAGCATGTTGTTTTTGACAGAAGAGATGCTACAAAAATAGTAAGATGATACACAAATAAACAAATATAATCAGTTGAGTAGAGTAAGGTGACTGAGACTTGAAATAAATGATTTATACTTTTTATAGTTCTTATCCAGAAAAAAAAAATTAGACGTATATTTGCTTATAAGCACATAAGGGGTGGTGTTGAAGTTTGTGCATATCCTTTGTGTATGCATAGTCACTTTTTCACTTAAAATGGTTATTATGCCTTTCATTGTTATCGTAACATTTTTAAAAAAAACAAAACTTTTTAATAGCAAGTCCCTACATTCTAATACTTAAAGAGCATTCAGCAAAAATCAAGTTCTGCTGCCACTGCTATAAATAAAAACCTAACATACCGCTCTTGAGCTCAGGATGGCAGAATTTCAGATCTCTGCAGTTACGAGCTGGATTCTTCCGTGACCCATCAGGACTAATTATGTTTTCAATCTGATTGTTAAGTGATTTCATTGAAGACATAATATCAGCCATGTTGATCTCATTTTCTCTTGGCTCATCTCGATATTCATACCCATAGCCCACTGGACCTTTTTCACCAGCACCAAGGGCAGCTGCACCACCCCCACAACATGGACCAGGAGGACCAGAAGGACCAGGGAGACCAGGTTGGCCTGGCGGACCCTGAAAAGTAAAGAACATGATGTTGAGTAAAGATCACAAGCCTCATAAAACACATGAGAATTTGCACAGAATTTACTTGCTAAAGAATGCCACTTATTAGGTAAGGACTATTGTTAGAGAACCTGTCTTCCAAAGCTTGGAATTTTCTTTTCCTTATTTTTTCAAACTGTGACTGGAAGAATCTTTTTCACCAAATTCCAGAGAGCCATTAGCATGAACTATGCTAATGACGTTTGCAGTGTTAGTTTCCCTAGAGGAGTACGAAAAACTACATCCCTGTTCTGTGACTTGTGAGACAAAATGGGAATCTGTGGTCTTAAGTTACTTAAGGAACTTAAGAGTTTCTACTTTCCCATTTTACATGTGAAAGGCTAATGATTAAGTCTAACTAACATAAAGTCGAGTAAATTAATAGTTAACGTTGACCCATAATTGATTTGTATTTTTGGAGCTTGGACACAATGGGGAGATAACACCTACTACAGACTTGATCTCTGAGTACAGGATACTTGGAGGGAGATATTTAAGTGGGAGAGAGTCCTACTTTTAGAGAGTAATATCTAAAGAAGTGGTTGTTTAAGTGAAGTGTACAAAATTTACTTACCGCAGGGCCACTTTCACCTCTGTTACCACGCGGGCCAGGAGGACCAATAGGACCTGGGTAACCACTTGTACCATCTTTTCCAGGGGGGCCAGCTGGTCCTGGGGGACCCTAGAACAGTGGTGAACACATATAATATGATCAAAAAAAAAAAAAAAAAAAGCTTAATTGTTGCTTAATTAATTATAAGTGTAGAATTAATGCTTAATTAATCATTAAAAATGATTTGTGATAGGTTCCAAACATTTCTGTATAATTTATCAGGTGTTTCCTTTTTCTTCAGAACTTGCCTGCTAAAATCACCATATTTTTATGTGTGCAGTCATTCCCAATCTTACAGTTACACCAAGCGGAGAATTTTTCTTACCCTTGCACCTGAAGCTCCTGGACTTCCAATTGCACCTTGTGGACCCAGAGGTCCCTGTGAAGAAAAGATAAGTCATATACTTCTCAGTTTGCTAGTTTGAAACTAGCTGGGTGGACCTTAAATAAAGACAATGAAAATATCTTTAAAATTACATGAAACACATAGTTGTAAAAGACTGGATCAGATATGAGGAAGAATGATTGCTATTCTCTACCCACAAAAATTATCAAATGTTCTCTAAATGAAAAAGTATTAATGATGGTTCTCATGCAAAAAGAAAGCCAACTGACTTCAGCAAGCTTTGGATGAAATATAATCTTCAGAAGAATACATAGCCACAATCCGAGAAGGCTGCCAGTTTTATCGTAATGCTCTCAAAGTTATTTAAAGAATTTGGCAAGCCATTAATAATGTTCAAAGTGCACTAAAAATTGCTGTTTATTCATAAATGTATGCACCATTAAAAAAACTAAAATGCTTAATCATATTACTTTCATGAGGTAAATGAAGAAAATTATCAGATTTCATTTTATTCATGATACAAATAAGACAACAAGGTATGTTGAGTTGTTTAATAGGTAGGTTTTACAGTTAACACTTCTTGTCTTTTTGGCTTCACCAATAGAGTACTAGAAGAATTTTGGTTTCTTGATTCTCATTTACTTATATGAGGAGAAGCTATGCCATCATAATTCTTTTCAATATAAATCCCTCTTTAAATTTTGACTTGTCATAACTTCCCATGATGTACCTATCAGTTATTTTAGCTTTTGAGAGTACATCTTTAAATTATTTTAGCTATTAAGGATTGTCCGAAAATGGCAATGACCATTTATAATTCAGCTGTTCACAGAGTTTTCAATTTCATATCCATTTTGTCCTAATTTTAATTATCAAAAAAATATGCGATTAAAAAAAAAGAAATATTTGGACTCTGAGTAGGTTTTTCATACATTTAGATACTTACCTAGTATAAATTTCTTATGGAGATAAATTTTTCAACCCCTATTTCTATCTTAGACAATTTCATCAGAAATATCTTATGAAAATGAATTTAAAAGAATGTTTCTTGTAGTTAAAGGCAGAAACATATTTCAAAAGGACCCTAGCAAAACCAGCTTTAGCTCCTAGCAGTCTTTTTTATTCATCCTATTTAGGTTGATTCAGGGAACCTGATCTTCTGAATACATTGGAGAGTCAAAATACACATATTTCTCAGTAAATTAGCTAAGGTTAATTAGGTACCTGGAACCCAAACAACAGAAGCTAACACCACAACCGTAATCCACCCAATTATGCAAAATACTCACAGGAGGACCGGGGAGGCCAGGGGTACCGGGAAATCCTCTGTGTCCCTTTATGCCATTGCTACCTCGTTCACCGGTTTCGCCTTTATCACCACGAGGACCTTGGGGACCCTATAGGAATAAATTTGTAATAAAAGCAATATGTAAAGAAATAAGAAAAAAAAGCCCCAATAGCAGGAAAGAGTGAATATGCTATATCACAAATACTTCAAATAGGACTTACAGCAGGACCACGAGCACCAGCAGGACCAGCAGAGCCAGGCGGGCCAGGTGGACCCTGTGAAACGATAAGGATAGGATGGTATGGATAAGTTGCCTTTATCTAGATCACTTTCTTTATTTTTGCATAAGCAGTATGGTCAAAATCTACAGGTGTTCAGAGATGAGAGGGCACTTGAAGCACTAATTAGTCAGCAAGAACTTTAGCCAGTTCATGTTTTTCTATCAATGTTCATTTTACTCAGCTGTTTGTATGCTCCAAAACACACCTCAGTTGCATAGCGTCTCATTCTTTCTGTGAGGTGCTCACTCTTCAGGTTGTGCTCATGTCAGCATTCCTTCAAAATAACTTGAAATCTTGCAAAGTGCTTAATTCCCTTAATTACCTAATATGCTTGTGCTGCATGGGCATCAAATGGGATGGGATTTAAGATAAGGCCTTGTGGAAGTATGTCTTTTTTGGCATCCTAAACAGCATGTGGGTTTTGAGCTTAATCTACATATAGCAGCAATAAAATTGTGACATCTTTTCCGTTAGTTTCCCTTAGTAATCTTGTAAGAGAGATCCTCAGTGCCAAGAAATTGTGACAGTAACAAATGACCGTAGCTGACTATTTCAAACCAACTCCTACTACATGAAATGGATTGCACAGATGAAAGATAAGTAAATAAGTGGTTAGCCATTTGCTTGGATCCTACCTGAAATCCTCTTTCACCAGCTTTTCCAGGTGCACCGTTGTTACCTGCAGGCCCAGGGTGACCAGGAGGGCCGGGAGGACCAGGAGAGCCATTTTCACCACGGTCACCCTGCAGATGGAGTCACATTGAAAGGAATTTAATATTTTATTGACCTACAGGATTAAAATGTACACTGAGTGGATCTCAAGAGATGCAAGGAACAAGTCACATGGCACAGAATTATTTACATATCTACATATATCTTTGTAAGATTTATTAGTCAATACTAAGATATTATTGATGGTTTCTTACTTTGGTTCCTGGGGATCCATCACGTCCAGGTGAGCCTTCTGAACCAGGGTTACCCTTGAAAAAGAGGATAATACAGTTAGTTTGTAAGATGAATTATGGATAGATAGCATGTTTGCCAATAAGCTGAAATAATGCTCATCAAAACAAGAGAGTTTTCAAGAGGGAAGAGTTCAAGGAGTATGAGGAGACATCTATATATCAATCTCGTGGTATTTTGTAGGTATTTGGGAAGGGCAGTCTCTTGCTCAGTTCCAAGTGAAACAGAGTCAGAGTTCACAGGTTGTAAAAGGCATAGCAGAGAGAGCAGGCTACACCATCTTACATGAGAATGTAGGCCCTCATCCACCGTGCATTTCAGGGAAACTTGATGAACCTTAAAGCATATTTACTCCCTGATTGTCCTCTATATAATTTGTAAGAAAGAAGGATGATCCAAGATATCCACTCACATCTCTACCAGGTTCTCCAGGTAGACCTCTTTGTCCCATAGGACCCTGTGGTCCGGGAGCACCACGTTCTCCTGGGACACCATTGACGCCTGGTTTACCATCTTCACCCTGAACAAAAAGGGAAATGATTTAATTGCCGATAATGTGTTCATATATATATATATATATAGATATAGATATAGATATATATATATACTATTACACTACACAGCTCTAGTTAAATAGCAGGGCTCACAAAGGACACCCAGTGTTATGAAGGGACAGTGTGCCATAATAGTTCAGAAGAGTGATCAATTTTGTACTTATATAAATCTTAAAGATAGATTATAAGCATTAATGAAGTGCTGCGCATACATTACTTTTTGTAACTCCAGACCATTTCTAACGGCAGAATGAGATTTGCTGCATTAGCTTTGAAGATAATTACTTCAATAAGGGTGCTCTCACCTTTGCACCTGCCATACCCGCTGGACCGGCTGGGCCACGGAGACCTGGTAAACCTGTGTTACCACGTCCACCGACGATGCCTTGAGGACCTGGTTCACCTGGTGCTCCCTGTTTGAGAAAATATCACTTCTATCAATAGTCAGCTGAGCCTCTTACCTTCACGTTCTTGACAAACATGCTCATGCTCTGCTGATATGATGCTTACTGGATAGATGTGTACATACCCTTTCTCCTCGTGCACCTGGTGGGCCTTTTTCTCCTGGGGCACCAGGCTCGCCTCTTATTCCAGCAGGTCCCGGACTACCAGGAGAACCAGAACTGCCAGGGGGTCCGGGAGGTCCATCCTTGCCTGCAGGTCCTGCATTGCCAGGTGGACCTGGATTACCCTAAATTAAAAAAAATAAAAAAATAGAGTGAGCAATATCATCTGAATCAGTATCACTCACTGGTGTTGATCTTCCCCGTGAGAGTCAGCCAGACCAGGCTTGATTCATTGACTAAAGGTGCATTTAGGACCCAAACTTTATGCACTCAAATCTGTTTTGGTTTTGTATGAAGAATTAATCTTTTCACATATTGTTTTTAAACTCCTTTTAAATCAGATCAGAATTATTATTATTATTTTCTTCCTAATGTCTGGATACATGATTTTCATAACACACCAAATGCACATTTGGGATGTCCAATGTTTGTATTTTCTCCACTCAGAGGAAATTCCTTATTGAGGGTTCTGACAAATAAGCTTCAAATAGTAGAAGTTCCAGGTGATTTCTAGAATCATTTCAGATGATTTCTGGAATCATGTTGGATACTCCTGTTTCACCAAGACACACTTTTAGGGTTGTATCTTAGAAGTGTGGAAGAACATAGACAATGAAAAGCTTTTCATTAAAACACTTTGCTTTGCCAATCAATGGAAAGGCTGCAATGATTTTAATGGTACCTTAAATAATAGTTTTCTTACTGTTCATCAGTATTCTAAACTTGCATCTGTCTGTGACCGTAAGACAGAAAAATATACTTTTTATTCAAATCTGAAATAAGTTTTCTATTTTATATCACAGTGTTACATACAACAATAGAATAATTATAATTTTTTATGTAAAAAATGTGAAAATCCACTGTGCTCTTTGTCTTCCCTTAATTTTTAAAAAATCAAAAACCAGTTTCTCATATTTACTGTGTAACTAAAAAGTAGGTGCACATTGAAACCTTAATTTTCAAACCCTCTGTCCCAAGCTAATAAAATCTTGCACTTTTCCATTCTCCAGACAACTAAAATCAATCTTGATAGTCACCTACAAAAGGCAGTTTGGACTATTTGAACACTATAAGAAGGTAGGACTCTGAAATGAATGTTTCTTGCATCCTGGCAGATCAAGAAGGAAACAGGATGTGGGTGACTGACACAAACGCAGTAGGACCTGATCAGGGAAGCTGGCAGAAGACACTAATTTTCATGGGCTTTGGAAAGCTAATCCTGAGAGAAAAAGATTTACCAAGATGGTAAGTGAAAGATTTGCTGTTCCAGACAAGATGAGAGCAAGTCCGCCTTCACATTTTTCTTCCCTACAACCAAGTATACTTAGGATATTCTTGCTTGTATTGCACATAGAGCTTTTTACATTTTAATAGATATGTTTAAATGGATCTGTAAGGTAAGAATAGAAAAATGCCAAGACAACTTACATTGTTACCAGGGGGACCAGGCAGACCTCGAGCACCAGGGAAACCAGCAGCACCCTGCAACATATCAGTGTTATTAGCTGTCAGGTTCTGAAGCTTAGGAAAAGAAAAGTAACTTGTACGAATTCATCTCTATACAAAAGTTGACTGTAGGTTATATTTAGTTGTTTTGCATAAAACCTGAATTGCATTTCTTGGAACTGAATAAGAAATTCAAAACTGTAATTTTTTTTTGTTTTTGTTTTCAAAAGAAGGTTTTATACATCCCTCAACGTGAACTAATGGGCTCAGGAAAACTGGCAAGGATGGCACATAAATCTAATAATACACATTGAGATAAGCCATTTTGTAACTTCAGGTCATTATCACAAAAGCTATTTTGGCACCTCACTTGAGTTTAAACTAGCGGAAGCGAGATCACTAAATACCTCAACCTTAATTAATCCTTGTGGAATACTTTGATTATTCTCAAACACTTGAATTACTCTTGATTAAAGTCACTCAAGCTCTTGTGCTTCATTCACAGCCTGTTGGCTGTAATAAACAGAACCATTTATCAGTGACTAAGTTACAGAGATACTCACAGGTCCTCCAGGAGATCCACGTTCTCCTTTTGTTCCTTGAGGACCAGGTGGGCCCTATACAAATTCAAGCAGAAAAAGTAACATAACTTGAAAAATAGATTATTATAGAAATTACAGAATTATAAAAAATTCTTTAAGTTTCAGGTAGTTCAAATGCTTGTATTCAGGCATGGCAGTGACCTGAGAGAGGACTAAAACAAAGACTTACTGGTGCACCAGGACCACCTTGGGGACCTGCAGCTCCAGGGGGTCCAGCCTCTCCTCTTAGACCAGTTGGGCCTCTTTCTCCTTTCCCACCAGGTTCTCCATTTTGGCCCTGTCAAAAAAATAAAAACACATACAGGTTATAGCCTATTAAAAGTCTAGTGAGATTATACTATCTTCTTTTAATCACCTATTGCGACTCAAAAAATGCAACTATATCACTATGATGAGAAAACACATTCACTCTTCTCATATTTGACCATAGCATTAAATCTGAATGAAAGAAGAGAAAGAACTGCAAATGTTGTGAATGTATGTAGTAAATATGTAAGTTAAAGTATGTTACAGACAATCTTTCTAAGATGGAACTGAATCTAAGAGAAATGAAATACAACCAACATTTATAATTACTGGTCTTCAAGTATTCTTACTTACAGGAGCTCCTGGGAAGCCAGCAGGTCCTGGGAGACCTTGTTCTCCTCGCTCACCCTATAGAAAGCAATACACCAATGACGGAAAATGTTAGAAGAATAATTTTTGCCTATGAAGTCTGAGCGCATTCTTATTCATATTTCTTGGTCATTTCTGTCTTTGGAGGAAAAAAATAAAGGAATAGTTGCTCCTGAGCTCTATAATTATCAAATAATTACTGAACAGATTATCTAGCATGTGACAAACTGACCTCAATTATAATTGTTTAAAGTCTCATTACAATGTATAGTATTTCCCATATACAGCTCAGATTGCTGTTTTACCAGTCTAAAGAATAAATATAGTAGTATGATATTTTTAAAAGTTGAATTAACTGTAAGACAGAAATGAAACAAAAGGTATCTCTCTGCTCTGTCTGTGAACCACTATCTCCAATTCTTACCCTTTACTGTCATTTCAGCCCACTGTCCCCTTTACAGCATTAAAAACATTGATTTTCTGGTGTTCTTAACACCTGTGAAGCTCAAGAGTGAACAAGAACAGCATGTGCTTTGTCTATCTTGAACATATGTTCTTGATAGGAAAACATATGTTCTTGATAGGAATAATTTAGGAATAAATAACACTGTGCCAGGCTAGAGGAGCTGTAGTAAGATACGATGGAACAAAAGCACTCTTACTTACAGGACCACCACGGGCACCCACTGGACCTGGGGCACCTGCTGGGCCAGTCTCTCCCTGCAAGAAACATATATACTTACTACATGTTCCTTCACTGCTGTCTCTTCCAAGGAGACAGCCACCAATGCAACTGTTTACAGCATCATACATTACTATAGAAGATACTTTACCTTGTCTCCAGGTGGACCAGCCGGACCAGGAGGGCCGATGGGCCCTACATTACCCTACACAATTAGAAAATAACATATTTTGCATCAGTTATGACAATGTTGCTTCATGTGTTTGCTCAGTTTGAACATGCTGCTAGAGAATTTTAAAAGAAAGTAACACAGTACCACTGTGTTATTCCATTCTATGTTTTGGATTGTCACTTTGAGATCCACCATTTTGTCATGTGAGATCTCTCTGATTTCTCATTCTTTTTTCCCCCATACAAAGCAGACTCAAAACCATCTTATGTTATTAGGTCTCTTTCAATGAGACAATGGAAGTCATTCATTGTCCTAACTTTTTATACATACATTATACATTTTTATTTATTAAAAACATGCTCTGCATTTCTTCAGGATGGTTTTGACATTTCTTCACTAACCCTCTGAGTTTTTTCCTTGAAAATTTAATATACATCTTATACTTTGAAACACATTTCTTATCCTTCAACTCAAACAAGCTGCTTTTTTATATTTGCTGTCCCTAAATACTTCAGTGCAATTCCAGACACTTGGTTGCAGGTACTTGTTGGATATCTGTCATTACAATCAGCATTTTCTTCTTCAGTCACCTAGATTAAGGAAACTCGGAGCATCTTTCCAATTTTTATGCTGATATTTTCTCTCCAAAACACTTTCCCCCTGTATTGTAGCCTTCTACTTTCAAAAATTTTATCTACTCAGGCAGATAAAATGATGAAAACTGGTATTAAATTTCTTTTGGTTTGCAAAATCAAATTGGCACTCCTGGACTGAAATATGCTGGAACTAGTACTTTACATCACCTAGATAATATTTATTCACTGCAAGTTTACCCATATTGTAAATACGTAGTATATGAAACCAATTCCTGAATTGTTAGACCTTAAGAAACCACTCACTCTCTCTCCTCTTGCACCGGGAAGGCCATCAGCACCTTTGCCACCAGGTTCTCCCTGTCAAGCATAAGACAAAGAAAGAATTAAAACAATGTAGAGGAATGTATCCTAAGAGTATCACAATAACTAGAGTTTCTTATTGTGGTCAGGCAGACCAAAATTGAGGATGATATTCTTCACAGTATTCAGTGTCATATACTCAATAATTTTTAAAAAATCATAAAGATGTCCTTACCATGGACAAAAAGTATGACCTAAACTATTCTTGCTGTTTATTAACTTCTTTAGAATTGTTTTGATTTACCCCCCAAAAGATGTAGGATAGCAAAGATGTAGCATAGCTTTTTAAATCTGGTTAATATGTGTTTCTGAACATATATAGCCCATGTATCACTGCTAAACCAGTGATACATCTGCATAATCAGCACTTCTGAAATCTGACCAAAAGAAAAACTTAGAAGATTTGGTGCATTTTGGGAGGCTAAAACAGAGAAAGCATAAAATGAGCAGCATGTGTGTGTCTGTGTACGCACATGAATGTGTGTATGAGGGTTGTTACCTTGTCCCCTTTTGGTCCAGGACTTCCAGAAGCTCCTCTTTCTCCTGGCATTCCTTGTAGGCCAGGGAGTCCTGTGCCTCCAGGAGCTCCAGGAGGTCCAGGGGGACCCTAAGGAGTGACAAAGAATAATTAGGATTTCCCTCCAAAAAATAGAATATGAATCCGAATGCTGCAGAAAAGTATTCATGTCTGTTGGTACCTTGGCACCTTCTGAGCCAGCAGGACCTGGCCCACCTCTTGCTCCAGGAGGTCCTGGAGGTCCCTGTGCACCGCGTTCTCCTGGAATACCATTTTCACCCTGCAGTAATAAAACACATTACTCTTTGTTCTCAGGTTCTTAGTTTATTAATGCATTCACGGATTTATAGAAATGTTGCATAAATTACCTTAGGGCCTGGGAACCCAGGTCCTCCAATTTCACCTTTTGGCCCCTATTTATTAAAAAAAAAAAAAAAAA